>JAQIXU010001646.1:0-16026 GCA_034701245.1 Strigamia transsilvanica | reverse complement strand
AAATAAAATATTAAATTTAAACAAATCTAATCAAGATAATCTATATAACCAAGTCAAGACAGGTTAACACTAGACAAACATTTTTTTTGTGATTGAGAATACTGTGCGCGATAAACGAAAAAAATCACAGATGAAAAACATTTTATGTCACACGCACATTTCAAGAATGTAAAATGGTGTTACGTCATTTCTGGACGCTACTCAACACGCTATTTGTTCGTTTATTTTTTACCACCTGGTGAGAACATCTTGAGACTGATTGGTGTTGCAAACAGTTTATTTCTTGATTAATTCTTTTAAAAAACCCGCTCCAAATCTTTTCTATAGGGGGTAGGGCCTATACATACTTAGTGCCGACTAGCGGCAAAATTATCATTTAATAAATACAAATTTCCTGATAAAACCAATAAATTCTACACAATACAGTACAAGTAACCACTAACTTATCACAACATATTTACACAATTGTTTTACACCATTTCCCTTCTTCCGTTCGCATCTCTTGCCCAAACTCGTCTTACTTCCGACAATTCCATGCGTCGACCAATCAGCATCAAACTTCCTTCGTTTGTATCGTCTAGTATACCTGTCTCTCTAATTATTCTCACATCCTGCAAAATTGTTTACAAAAATACAGTTAATATTTGTATTCTCCTACATCAAATTAGTACGACTAACAACTTATTTTACAAAAACTCTAAACAATTTACAACAATATTTCGCACTGATTCAATTCAATGCCCAAGACGCTTCACTCTTTGCTCCCGATTGGTTTCTCTTGTCGATCTCAACCCCGTGCTGTGATGCACTTCCTTCTCCCATTAGAAACACCCATCGGACAATTCCTGACGTCATCAAAATGCTCCTTCTCCCAAAATACCCGGATGTGTGTTCCCTTTCAAAAATGGCCGCCACGTTGTATGTTCTCACTCGCGCCCATCTCTCATCACCTTTACCTGCACCTCAACTACTCATCCACTCAATCGAACGTCACCAATCCTTTCAAGTAGCTTAGATAAATATTTCGGCGCCTGATTTACAGTTTATTTCTTTAATTTAATCTCTCTCCATTACCGGTCTGGCACTCGATCTTCCCCAGGCACACACCCGACACGAGTCCTTTCATCCTCCGAGACAATAAGCCTTCGAGCTTCACGATCTCCACGTGCATGTGATCCGAACTTCTTGACTGATCCCTACCTCTCATCAGGCTACCTCCGATCCCTTTCTCCTATACAAGGTGAGTTATAATTATTCCCAATTCTTAATTCTTGCAGTTATTCACACAGGATAATTCTCGATTCATTCCTCCAACCGTCACCAGGCGCTGCTTCGCTCGATTTCTCTCCAAGTAAGCAAATATTGCGCCTTTTTTGATTCTTGTCTAATTTTCGAATTCTTTTACAGTTTTCTCGCAACTTATCCCCTCAAGGGCATTGTCTCCTTCCAATCAGGATAGAAGTTTTCCATCAGATAAGGATCTTTTTATCTTGTATCTTTCGTAACTCGTATTAAAAAGTATACCTTCTCTTTTACAGATTTCCTCTCGCGTTCCAAGGCATGATTATACCCACTTTGCTCTCGTTCATCGTCCATTGCATATTTTTTGTTGTAAATTTCTTAGTCACCTTCAATCCTATTTGCAACAATAGTTCTGCAGGATATGGCTTGTGGTGTGTAGTTCCATTTGCATTGAAACTGTGTAAAAGTTTGTCTCGTTTTCGGAATTATCTCTTACTTGCTCGCTTTAAGGTATTGTGCAGGGCCGGATTAAAGGGGGGGGGGTCACTGGGGACATTTGCCCGGGGCCCCCCGATCGTAAAGGGCCCCCCGTCCGGATAAAAACTTTACTGTAATATTCTTTTAAAGAAAATATTAATAATTTTATTAAGATTCTTTTCTGTCTTGTTTTGTTTATTTGTCGGATTTGCTTGTGTTCCGTCCAATACTTGCGTCCAGTACTTGACAGAAAAGAATCTTAATCAAATCTTAATCAAATCAAATCTTAACGAAGGAACTCAATGAAGGAATGTGTTTAAGGGAGAAACAAGGTCGCGATGTGTGGCGAAAAGCGTTGTACCATGGTTGTACTTTGTAGGGAGCAATTATTACAACAACACCTTACCCCTGTGTAATTTACACATTTTAATTTTTTTTTTTAATAATTATAAAAAATTATAATTTTTAATTAAATTAAAAATAAATAAAATTCTGAAACTTTTACAGTCATCGAAGTGTTGTCACGTAAATAAGTGTACTTATTCCACTTAGTAATAAAATTTTTCCACTTAGTAATAAAATTTTTCGTTATTAATAAATAATTTAATAATAAATCGGGGTGTCTATTTTTCCCAACAGTTTGGGGAAATAGTCGCTCCACACTGGCCAGGCTATTTCCCCACACAATATGGCCGCCAATACACCGGCAGAGGGCACTTGCCAAGAACATCATATGGACGTTCGCAAGACGGTTGTGTTTAGTAATTAGTAATTGTGACGAAAGGTGTTGTTGGTTTAGTTGGGGTTTTGGGAAGTTTATGTGTTTTTTTGTTGGTGTAGTTTGGAGTTTGTTTGGATTTCGTGAGTTTTCTTTGATTTTCGTGATTTATTTGGTTGGATTTCTTGGTTTTTTCATTGATTTTCATGACTTCAATTGCGTTGCAATTGCGTTTCGAACCAATGTTTTTATAAACAATTGGATTCGAACCAATTAAATAAAATATATTACACATTTTTAATTACATTTATGGTCGTTCGCAAGTTGACTAAACATTGTAATCACATTGTATAGGGAAATAACTTGGCCAATGTGGGCTGACTATTTCCAAAACTGTTAGGGGAAATAAGCCTCAGCCATAATAAATTAATGAAATAAAATTCCAAGAAAGGAAACAAAATTATTTTTATTTTAAAATTAAAATTATTTTTTTGTAATTATTTTCAACATGACGTTGAAAATTACCATCCGTCGTCAAGTACTGGACTGTCAAGTACTGAACGGTAGTAACCCGTAGTAACCGGTAGTAACTGGTAGTCACCCATAAGTTCCAGTGCAGTTTCAGTTGCATTGTAAATGCGAAAGAATTTGTCTTGTTCGCTCAGTTGGTCCTTACTCACTCGCATCAAGGTAAACTAAAGAAATTATTAAAAAAAATTATTAAAAAAAAATATCAGAGTTAATTTTTTTTATACCGGATTCTCCTTCTGGATATCCGCTAACAGTTTACTTGTGTATTTCAGTGTTTTACACACGAGTAAACAACTGATATACTTGGGTGTGATTTCGCGTATGGTTTCGCTAAAGATCTCGGTATAAGATGTCAGATTGTGTATGGCTAGACTTAGCATGGGGTTTTCTCTGTTGCTGTATCCTATTGGTTTTAATGTTTCAGTCTGAAATGATAGAACCGATTTGTTGAATGAAACAGTACCGTTAGTCCTGTGACTAAATTGTTTAGTCCTGTGTACCTGTGCAGTTCCTTCAGTTTCTTGTGCGGGATTGGTGGCTCTACATTAAAATAATTGATTGTATCAGTTGTGGTTGTGCACACGGTTTAATTCTAACTAACAGTGTTTCGAACGTAAACGCTGGAAGTTTACTCATGTATGACTTTTGTACTTCCAAATGAAGATAAAATTGTTGCTAGAAACAAGAATGAAAATATAAAGCATAGATAATAAATTTTAGGCTGTTCGTAGTGTATACCTTTGTTGTTTTTTCGTTTTTAACCAGTTCTTCAATCATCAATCTGGTAATTTCTTGTGTCAAGTACGGATACGCATCAAACTAAGAGCAATGATCACTGAAATTTAGCTACAAATTATAAAATCTGTAATTGTACCCAGTATTTTGATGTCAAATTCAAACGCTAACTCCTTTTTTTGTGCACACGAAAACACAAAGTCTAAAATTGTTTATTGTATGTACTGTAAATAAATGGTGCTGTTAGCAGTTATTATTACTGAAAATCATGTATTCGATGTATTTGTGTGTACACAGTCAGGGATTCTGATACCGGGTGCATACAATACGCAAGATTTACCAAGGACGTGCAATTTTCAACTGAAGTTTTTATAATAGATGAAGACAGAGCCACACTTGTATCAAAAAAATCCTTGTATCGAGCCAAATATATCTCGATGACGGCATTGAATGATTGTTGTGAGAAGATTATCGTGTTTTGAAAACCACTCGCGTTTGTCCATAGTGTAAACACTTCTGCTCTAGTCATAAATACAGCCTAAAAATAAAATTGGATCGAAATTTAGTACAGTAGTACTGTATTTAAAAAACTGCGTGTTAATTTACTCACCTGTTTTAACAAGTGCTGGATTTTAGTGAAATAATTTTTCAGTTGGGTACCACCCGAAAAATCTTTGCTGTCGTTGGGGGTCCAGAGACCTTCCATTTGCTTGTGAATATCTTCGATGAACTTTTGGACGATCCTACGATATAGGAACATCAGAAAAACACTCTACTTGCTCGCTTGTGATATGTGCAACATACTCGATTATCTTTTGTTGTATCCAAGTCTCATCGCTCCGTTTGTCAAATGTGTTCATTGTATCCAGGGATTGTTTTGCTCTTTGGTGATCTTTCCTAGCTTGAGCTCTCATTATAGGCAAATTTTCTCTGACGTGTTGAAACAGCTGTCCACTAAGTTGAGCCTGCAGATATTTGATACCCATTTTATCAGCGTTTTCTCTGCAAACACAATACTACTTAGTCAAATTTCTATTGCCAACTGATGAAATAAGACATACTTGTAAACGGGGTGTGTTTTAAAAAACATCTTTTCCTTTCTTTGTGCCGTTGATACGGAAAGGTTCATATCAATGTCTTCTTGGCTCCGGTTTACTAAACCGATATAACCTGCAGTATACAAGTTTAGTGATTGTGACAGTAACTGCATTCAAAAAGTCGTATTCAAGTGTTTTAGGTGTTTGAGGTTTTGTTTCGTGGCGTTAAAGAAAATCCGTATAACGAATCAGGTGAGGGGATTTCCCGACACAAGGCCGTTATGGCGAAAAGCTGTATAAAGGGGTCATGCAACGAAGTACGAGTGTAAGTTACTTAAAACACGACTTTTTGAATGTGGAATTATTGTATCGTGGCAAAAACGAACCTCTCTTCAGTGGTATAATTTTGTTTTGAAAAATTCTTCTTGCATCGGTTCCGGAGTCCATCATATCTAGTTTTGTGATGATGCCGATTGTTCTCAAGCGTTGAGGGTCCACTGTTTCAGCGAGCTGAAGCGCGTCCGAACAACCCAAATCGCGAGTCGCTGGAGTGACCACGAGAATAAGAGTGTTTTCTTGTTTGATGTACTTGAGGATGAGTTTCCGAATGTTTAGGGTTTGATCTCCCACCACATTTTTAGTCATAGAAGGCAAATCAACGAGTGTCAAGTTTGGAACTAAATGTATAAAAAAAATGTAAATCCTACTTGTAAAAATGAATTCGTTTGTTTAGTCTAACCAGTCGGTGAATATATTTTTAGATTGATGGGTTGCTCAGATATTCCTTTACCGTGTCCAGCTTGTTTTTCAGTCTGGTTAGCGATTTCTTGCTTCACATCTGCATAGTCGGTGAAATATTTTCCTTGGTCATGCAGAAATTCGGCATAATCTGTAGAGGGATAATTAACAAAATTTCAGAACTTTTTATGGGTATTGCAATAGATGGCATTCTTTACACAATATAAACTAAATATACAGATATAGTTTATCTAAGTTTTAATTACCTTTGTCTTGTGATTGTGTCAGCTGAAGAACCAAGGGACACCTGTTGACAATTCCAGTTCCTCGAGGCAAAAAGACCCTTTAAAAAATGTTTAAATAAAAGTTATTATGAATACTATGTGGTGTTATTTGATATAAGATACAGAGGCGGTGCTACATTCTCTTGTGCCACCCTGCAAATTTTGCACCCCCCTGCAAATCTCAAAAATGTCGCCCCAAATCACAAAATTGCCCCTGAAAAAGCGCTCTTTCACCTGAAAAAGCGCCCCTTGACAGTCGGTGCCTCCCTGCGCCGCATACCCTACTAACATGGTAGCACCGCCCCTGATAAGATAGATCAGCGCTTCTCAAAGTGTTGGTCCGAAAACCGCTACTTGGCCGCGCAGAAGCTGCTCGTACACCATTTTGCTGAGAAAACACAAAGATTATATATGCCTAGTAGAGCAATGTTATGTTTGATACTTAGCCGTCAGACCATGAACGTCGGGTGCTCTTAAATATAAATTAAATTTTACATAATTTCCAAAACTCCAACAAAATTTCACCGTAATTTAATATTACACTAGTTTGAGAAGCACTGGTTTAGAGTATCTAAACTTACTCTCCAACAATGTTTTCCAATACACTGGTTTTTCCAGCACCTTGTTCTCCTATGACAGCTATTTTTGGTAAGTCGAGGATATCTGGAGGTAAATTGGATGTAGTGACAACGTATTGAAGTCGAGCGATAAGTGAGATTAAATCATCGATTTCTAACATATCATCGGTATCCGTCGAGTAGGCTACTGAAGCCATGACTGCAATGAATCCAGGAATTTGAAATCTACTAGAACAGGAACTATAATAAAGTAAAAGAAAGTAGTGTTAAGTTTGAAAATGAATGGTCGGAAAAGATTATTACGTGATATTGAATTGAAATTCAATTCAAAAGAGGTAGATGCATCGTCAGGAGATTTACTTGTAGATTAAAATAAACTGATTTGACACCAAGCCTATCTCTAAATGTCCGAACTTTCAAAGTACAAGTAATGAAATGAATAATCCTTCATGTCTCCAATCTATGCAAAACATCTAACATAATTTTTAACCCAAGGTCGATACGGTTAAATGATTTTACATCTGTTATTACAAATAAAATATCAATTTCATCTAATGATTTGTACAAACAAAATACAATTTTGTATATACCAAGGTGTTTAACTTAACCGATTGCAGCGAAGTTTTGAGTTAGGTTATGATATTTGGTCATTAGCTTCAAACCCCCTGTATTTTTTTTATGAATAAACGCTGACATTTATTTTTGTTTTACATTTATTGAAAAAATTGGTAAAATTGGGAAAAAATTAAACTTTTTTCTTATTTTTGTTTATCTTTAGCTGTATGGAAAAATCCACAGCAGTGGACAAATTTCATCTAATGTTTGTAAAAATTTACAATTTCATCCAGCGAAGTAATTGGTTCAATTACTTCGCAGTAGAAATTTTAGTTTACAAAGAAAATCAAACTTTGATTTGAAAAATGTACATTTTAATTGTGAGTGTATGGCAGGAAAACTCAAAGGCAGCATTGATGCCCACAGAAATTAATGTAGAAAATGACAAAAGTTGCAAAGTCATCCAAAAACAAATACTTTACTTTCTGTGGGTATCAATGCTGCCTTTGAGCTTTCCTGCCATACACTTACAATTAAAATGCATATTTTTCAAATAAAAATTCTGTTTTTTTTATTTATTTATTTATTTATTTATTTATTTATTTTTACAACATTTTATATAATAGTTTAATACTTTTGTAGGATGCTAAATAAAAGCGACGTTTTGTTTAGTTGGTGCTGAAATTTCTAGAGTAAATGTGTATCGAACTGGCCAACCTGCCTGGACGTGTGGAACTTGGTTTTCATACCCGAGAATCTACTCAGGATGCAGTAATGTCCCACGCTACAACAGCAGGATGTCGGGGTTACTGCAGATTAGTGGTCAACAAATTGGGGAAAGACACTTTCAATGTGAAAGTGCAAATTCTGGACCCCAATGAGTGAAATCTGAGTGGCATTGCCCGTCGTAGAACACGCGGTTAGATTTAAGCTTTTCAAACACAGTGTTAACTTGCTTGAAACTTTAGATGATGTTGAAGACGAGGTGTTCTGCAACATCTTATTCTTCATCCGCCACACGACTCGGTCGCTCGCCGCGCACCACCCATCGTCGGCCGCTCCTTACCACGTCATAGTCGGTCACTCCCCGCTCGCCACTCGTACGGCACCACTCGCCACTCGTAAGGCACCGCTCGCCATCGCCACACATACGGCACCGCTCGCCACCCACTTCTAAATCTAAAGGGGGAAGGCCCGCCGCCCATCGTCGGGACCGCTCGTCGCCACTCTCCTGGTCACTCGGAGCACAGCCTGTTTTCATGGCTATTTGCTGCACCACCATCTTTCTGGCCAGTTTCGGATTACCTCATAGGCCAAGAAGGCCACGGCCTTAGGGCCCCGCGCCTTTTAGGGGCCCCGTGACAACCAAAAAATCTATTTTTTTCTCCTAAAAATAAATTTTATCTCCTAAATATCAATTTTATTTTTTCTCCTAAAAATCAAAATTTTCTACTAAAAATCTATTTTTTTCTCCTAAAAATTTTCAAAGGGGCCCCCCGAGATTTCGCCGACCTTAAGGCCCCTGCATGGGTTAATCCGACCCTGTTTCTAGCCGCCACTCGTACTGGCTGTTCGTCGCCACTTTGCTTTGGCCACCCGCCGTCCATGGTCGAGACAGAATAGAATCATTTCTAGGGGTTTTGTGTTCTTTTGTGTTCAAGGCCAATACACAAAAGAAAATAAATCAGACATGAATGAACGAACAATCCTTGATGTCTCCAATCGATTTTATCTAATCTTTAATGATCGAATGGATGCGGTTAAATGATTTTTCATTCAATACTCCGCTGGTGACTTCCCGTCACAAAACATTCTACTTCTAGTGGTATCCACTGGTGTCAATAGTGGATCGGGCTTGCTGTTTGCATCGCCGGGACCGCACAACTTGTCGCCAAACGGCTGTTCGCAACACGACTTCTGTTCACCCATCAATTCAACTAGTCCGTTGGTGGTGTCACATTTAACAGATTGCAAATCATGCAGCCGTACGACTTTCGAAAAGAGAGACTTAGTCCAGACTGCAGACTACACGAAAAAATCGTGACATCAAACGTGGGGTTGAGTACTTTGGCGGTGACGTCTCCGACATCGACCATGTCAACAATGCCTCCACAAAGCATGACACTGTCACTCGTCAACTCGAGCAGCAGTTCTGTGATGGTCACATCAGACCCGAGTGCAACTGACGGCGACGGCAACATGGTCTTTATCGACCATGCATCGCGTAAAGTCAAACATTTACGCAAATCTGCGAACCCAATGAAACACCGACGTTACCTTAAAGTTTTAAGCACTGTGGTCACTAATCCAGGATCGCGTAAAAAACGCGTTCGATGCAACGTGTGTCTCAAGACATTCTATGATAAGAGTGGATTTAGGAATCATTTCAGAGTAGTACACTTAAGAGAGATACATAAATGCACAATAGAGGGATGCAACAAGATGTTTAGTTCGTTTAGAAACCGCAATCGCCACAGTGCAAATCCCAACCTGAAACTACATCTACCACACTCGAGAAAATCTGGTCCCCGTGGTGTCTGGTCCGCAAATCCCAATCCACTCGTATTAGCAGCTGGTCTTATTCCTGGCTTGGAACATCTACCGTCGAGTGAATCACCGATGAACTCTTTGATTCCACTCGATTTGTCACTCAATTCACACGTAGCAACACCACATCCAAGAAGCAGATCAACCCAAGACGTGCCAATAATTTCTTCCCCTGTTCACGACCAGCCCCTCAAGCTCATGTACAAGTGCACGGTGGAAGGTTGCAATGTCTCTCTCACTTCGAAGCGCAATCGCGACCGCCACAGCGCCAACCCCAAACTGCACCGCAAGTTGCTCTCCACATCGGACAAGATCTTCCCCGATAAACCCTCACCCTTGCTGCCATCTTGGATAGTCGTCCACCCCGATACGAGTTCCTCGCGTGTATCTATGGTGAGCTACCCGTCTTTCCGCTGGGTTTTTCTACCTACTCCAATTTGGCAGGAGCTCTGGCAGAGTCCGTGCTCGACAACAATCACCACCACACAGAGACTGTTGCAATAAAACCAGCAAACTCTTCACCTCGCAGAAAAAAAAAACGCAATGTCCACAGCTAGAGTGACTAGGCTTATAACCACATCCACACAAACACGACTCCCACAGGCATTGCGAGTAACTTAATTTTTAACAATTCTTAAACGTTCAAATCGTTTCAAATCGTTACAATGCAGCGTAAACATAGGTAGTGCCATCTTAGCTAACCTAAAAAACATTAATGTGTCATCTGATGGCAACTTAAGGAAACTAATATCAGTAATAACACCATATACTTGTAGTGGCAAAATAACTTGTTTATAAGACAACATTTGTACTGAAACCAAGATGGGTTTACATTGAAGATAATGTGAGCGCTTTGATACATAAATGAATAAATATATACAGAATAACGAACCATTATCATACACCTTGCAGTTATTTAAAAAATTCAAGGATAATTTCTAATTTATATAAATGAATAACTATATACAGAATAATGAACAATTGTCATACGCCTTGCAGTTATTTAAAAACTCAAGGATAGTTTCTAATTTCTTGCTAGCAGTTTAGCCAATTTGGCTAAAATCTAGATAAATCGCCGTTAAACAATTGTAACTCGTCCATATTTGACAAACAACACTATACATGTACTTATTGTTGCGTCGTTAATTTTCGAATAAAATTAAAAAAAAATGTTTATTCTTACAGAATACTGTATTTGTAGTTAAAACCAGATGGTAACCATTACACAAAAACTAAGATAAGGTCGATGCTACCTGGCGTGAAGAGTTGACAGAAGAATTGGGGAATTGGTTCAGCATTTCAAGTTTCCCATCACTGCAGGAACTTGTAGACGACAACTGGAATTGTCCTTGATTAGTTATACAGCATTTTGCTTTACAGCCAACTTTTTCGAAACGTATACAACCTAGATATGTTTCGAGGATTAAGTGTATTAAATAATCTTCAATTAAACTGCATCACTCTGGCGGTAATCTTCGTCATTATTAAATAAAATAAAGAAAGAAATTTGTTTTTAAAGTAATGTTTAAGAAATTTAATTTATTTTCCAAGTTACAGAAAGAAAGTTGTTTTTTTAGAAATATTTAAGAAAATTAAATTATTTTTCAATCCAGAATTGTAAAAAATCATCGATTTTTTTTATTAATTTGTTCAGGTCATCCCGTCAAGCATTTCCTAAAAAACTTTGACAGTTGCTGTTGGATAGGTATGCATTGGTCAAATTTGGCTTTAACGTTTCGATGGCGTAGAACGTTAAAAACAAAATTTAACAACAAACATTTTTGTCCACGAAACGCAGAATTGAAGAGCAGAAATGAAGAGTGCAGATTCCTACATTGCTATCAGCTCACAATGTATGAACTGTACTCCTCAATTCTTCTTTTCGTTCTTTTCTTTCCTGAAATTTCAATAAATAAAATAGAAATTAATTGACAATTAAGAAAATACTTCATTTTATCATTTTGTGTCATTTTATAGTCACGTTCAGGAGCAATTACTACATCAATTCACTATAACGAGTTCTCGGTTTTGACTCCATCGTATAAAACTGTCCAAAACAAACAAACAAATTAAATAAATCTAACACTTTAACTTCAGTTACGTTACACGCTCTTCTTACAGAAATATTTGAGCACAGTTTTTTTTTGAATGACTTTTCTTCGCGAGGAGCGTCATCTGTACCAAATGAAAAACTATCGATTAAAAATCAAAAAATCCTCTAACCTAAATACATTACCAATCGTTCCTGGGCCACCACAAGTGAGGTGGATAAAAACTTCTTTATTTGTTCCTATTCAGTGTAATTTAGTCTCTGCGAATCAAAGATAAAAAATAAACATTAAAATCCAATTTGTTTTATTTTTTTTAATAGAAAACTCACATTTACCTTCCAACATTTACATTCCATTCGTTAAAAGTGGCGCGATTGATCAATTCAGATTCAATGGAAAATTCCAACAGTTTGTAGAAATTAATTACATTTTCAACCAAAAATTACAAGCGGCTCTTAATTTTCAATATGTACTCGCGATTCATTGCTTAAATTACCTCACACACAGGTTGAGAATAACAACAGGTTGGGCAGAGTTTGTCTTATTTATACTTTCAACTGAAAGCCACAGTATTGTAATAAAAGGTAGCATTAAAATTGCGATTATTTTAAATATCCTAAACTTTTAAAAAACATGAAATGCAAATAAAACATTTATTAAGAATAATTATAACGTACAATAAAATTAAATAAAATATTTGATATTTTTTATTTCATGTAATTGCTGCAAAATTATCACAATACTTCAACAAGTAAACAAACTTCCAAATACTAAAAAAAAATATTCATTCAAAATGAATTTAAATAAATAAATAATTAAGTAAGTTTTGGTGAAAATTTTTAATGTATTAAACATCCGGCCCTGGTTATTTGTTGTATGGAATTAAAAACTGCTCATCCAAAATCTGGACGTTGTATTAAATTAAAAGTAAATGATCTCAGATTTTATGTTCAAACTAATCGAGTATTGATTCCATTACTTAATTATACCACAACCATGCTAAACATGTACGACTAAATTACTTACAGTTCACGGTCGAATTACGAGCCAGTGAGAGAGTGTAAAAACATTTGCATGGTGTATGCACAAGCATGCAACTGTGAACTGAAACACGCAATGCAAAATATTTCGTTTCGTTGTAAATGATTGTGGAATTTACAATTTTAACATTGATTCCCCACGTTGTCCCTAATGTAAAAAGACTTAAATTACCTACATATAATCGTTATTTTATGAATCAGGTATAATTTTATGTTTTTCACGATGTCTTACTTTGTTTTATGCAAATACATGACTGAATTATGCACATTTAGTGTTTTTTTGGTTTACGCGGGTTTACATAGCAAAATCTAAGATTTCAGTGTAAATCGAGGGATAGGTGTAGTTATGTCCATATGCGAAAATATCAATGGGAATAAACATAGTGAAGAATTGTTGTAAAAACTCGTATAAAACTCAAATGAAAAACTGTTAATAAACAATTTACGTGTTTAAAATGCATTGTTTTTGCACTGCAAATACATTGTTTTGATCTATTTGGTGCTGAATATCTTTAATATATTTTATTATTATTTCAAATTTCAAAAAAAAATTATTTATTTATTTTTTTTGTCCCTTTCATTGTGAAAAAGTTGATCATCTTATCTAATCTCAAGGAAATAAACAATAATTTAGTTAAATTAATTGTAATTGCATATTTGACTAACCACATATTGTGTCATCGGGTTCCGAATAAAATATGATGGAAAATGAACCACATTCGCGAACCAATCACTTTTTTTTCTGTTCCTCAAGTGTTTTGTAATACAATATTTTCATCACATCGGTATTAATAATAAATATTCCTGGGTATCTCCGAAGTTCTGTTGCAACTTTACATCTATTTGCATGAAAATGTGACCTTGAAACACTTTCGCATTTTAGTACCAGGTGGCGGCACTTATCGGATAATTTTTATAATTCGACGATTCTGTATAAATAATTTGTAATTAATGTAAAAATATATTAAAACATAAATAAGAAACCTGAGTAAATACGATTATGTGCCTGGAGACGTTTAGGTGTTTTTATTTATGTTTTTTTTAATGAAAATAAACACTAAGAACATAGTTTATTTCACATATCTTTTTATTTTTTTGGCATAATTCATTCAAAAGATATTCCACTTTAAAGTGGCTAATTTCCTAATTTATGTCCAGGAGTAGTGAGTATTGATAATGCGTTTAGGTTTGAATGAATGAACAATCTTTGATGTCTCTCATTTGTCACCATGCAAATCTCTAAATATCTGAATATTCAAAAATTTTCAAAGGAGCCCCCGAGATTTCGCCGGCCTTAAGGCCCCTGCATGGGTTAATCCGACCCTGTTTCTAGCCGCTTGCCGCCACTCGTACTGGTTGTTCGTCGCCACTTTGCTTTGGCCACCCGCCGTCCATGGTCGAGACAGAATATAATCATTTCTAGGGGCTTTGTGTTCAAGGCCAATACACAAAAGAAAATAAATCAGACATGAATGAACGAACAATCCTTGATGTCTCCAATCGATTTTATCTAATCTTTAATGATCGAATGGATGCGGTTAAATGATTTTTCATTCAATACTCCGCTGGTGACTTCCCGTCACAAAACATTCTACTTCTAGTGGTATCCACTGGTGTCAATAGTGGATCGGGCTTGCTGTTTGCATCGCCGGGACCGCACAACTTGTCGCCAAACGGCTGTTTGCAACACGGTTTCTGTTCACCCATCAATTCAACTAGTCCGTTGGTGGTGTCACCCTTAACAGACTGCAGACCACACGAAAAAATCGTGACATCAAACGTGGGATTGAGTACTTTGGCGGTGACGTCTCCGACATCGACCGTGTCAACAATGCCTCCACAAAACACAGCACTGTCACTCGTCAACTCGAGCAGCAGTTCTGTGATGGCCACTTCTGATCCGAGTGCCACTGACGGCGACGGCAACATGGTCTTTAATTCGAGTTGCACGACCCTTATCGACTCGGTACGTGCATCGCGTGAAGTCAAATATTTACGCAAGTCTGCGAACTTAATGACACTCCGATGGAACCCTGAAATTTTGAGCACTGTGTTCATTAATCCAGGATCAGGTAAAAAACACATTCAATGCAACTTGTGTCTCAATGCATTCTATGATAAAGATGCATTTAAGATTCATTTCGGTGCAGTGCACTTGAGAGAGATGCATAAATGCACAGTAGAGGGGTGCGACATGATGTTTAGTTTGCTTAGAAACCGCGATCGCCACAGTGCAAATCCCAGCCTAAAACTACATCCACTACACTTGGGGATAAAAAACACAACCCATGATGGACCGTCCGCAAATCCCAATCCACTTATATTAGCAGCTGGTCTTATTCCTGGCTTGGAACATCTACCGTTGAGTGAATCACCGATGAACTCTTTGACTCCAACCGATTCGTCATTCCATTCACACGAGCATCGTGACAACTTCGGGCCGGGACTAATTCCCCTTCGATGTGTGTCCACGCCACATCCAAGAAGCAGATCACCGGGAAACTGGCCAATATTTTTTTCCCCTGCTCACGACCAACCCTATTACACCAACGTCGACAATGATGTCGTGCCGATGTCCAACTTCAACAAAAGGGCTCGACTGAGCGACGCCGACGAGGGAGAATATGCTGCTAACGAGGAAGAAAAAGACGTTCCGAAAAACCTTTGGTCCAAATACGATCAGAGAGTGGCTAAAGGAGCGCGCAAGCGCAAGAGCTTCAACCCTACTCGATGCGTTGCAGTGTCCGATCGTGACGACATCAACCGAAACGTGTCCAGCGACGTCATGGACGTAGATGATTCATCGAGCCACCGTTTTTTTCACTGGGTTTTGGCCCCTACTCCAATTTGCCATTAACTCTGGTAGAGTCGCTGCTCAACAACAATCACCACCACACAGAGAGACTGTTTTAAGGAAACCACCTGGGAGTTTGGCACCTCATCTCATCCCGGGCTTGCTCGTTCCACCCTCCCCGATGACCATGCATCGAGGAGACATGGGTCGCGTAAAAACCCAAGCAACTCGGCCACACCTTCGCCTCACAATACGGCGTCGTTACCAGCGACGCCGGTGCCCTTGTTGTTCAGTCGGAATGAGGACACGCCCACCCCGACAATGAGGGAAAACTGGCCTGCAAGTTTTGTCAGAAGAAATTCCGGGAGGGAACCAACACAAAGGGTATTACGAAAAACTACACGCTCCGGAAATGTTTCGTTGTACGATGGACGGATGCAGTGACTAGGTCCATAACCACAACCACACAAACACGACTCCAATAGACATTACCTCATGGAATCAAGGAAACGCTCTCAACTTAGGTTTTTATTTCAATATCTATCGTGTTTAGTGGAGCAATAAACTGTTGTGACTTGACAATTTTAAATATTGCACTCAAAGCAGCCCACGGAACTGCCGTTTTTCAGTAAATATTCAAATTTTTCATATGGTGCATCCATACAGTGTCAAAATATTTTTAATAGCTAATAAATGAAG
>JAQIXU010001645.1:0-16046 GCA_034701245.1 Strigamia transsilvanica | reverse complement strand
TTTTCGGGCGGACCCGCCGGCCGAGCCGCGAATTCGCGGTTGGGGAGATGTATAATGCCCTAAACCGCGAATTCGCGATTCGGCGATTCGCGGTTGCGCTAGCGTCCCAATTTTTTGTAAACACCACTTTGGTTTTTTACTAGACTGGGGATTGGCTCTTCTAGTAACTTTTATATAGGGGTTATCCCTGTGGTTTTTTCTTTAAAAGTTACTATTGTTATACCTTAAAATTTAGACAAGCCATAAGTTAACAACATTTATTTGCCTAATATAATTTTAATTTTGCTTCATAATTACTAGCAAAATTTGTAATTAACTCCATTCCAAGACCAATGGAACTCTAAAAGATGAAAATCTTATTAAATTCCAGATCCTTTCCACTACGTTTCAATATTAAAGCACAAGCTTTAATCTCACAACATAAATTCTCCTCCTACGTGTTTTTCAATTGTATCCATTCATTAAACTTTAATTTTCATCAAATTCATGCTTAAATTGTTGTTGGTCTGCTGAAAAAAAATTAAATTACCTTCAAATAATACATAAACTATATTTGTACAATCTCCCAAGAACTGTAGGCATTTTGAAAAGTATTTTAACATCCTCACCTGAGAATAACAAAATACAAATTGAGATAAAAGAAATTCTTACAGCTCTCACAATCGAAAAAAGTTGTAAAAACTCTAATAACTTTATTCCTAAGTGTATTAAAAATTAAAGTTGAAAGCAATTTCTTTTCCAGACAAGTCTGAAGTGCAAAAAGAACATCTCTTTTATTGTAGTGATATAGTTTTACGGTGTTTTAGCCTCACACATTTCCAATATAAAAAAAAATTATACTTTGAATTCTTGAAAGCACCACAAATAATGTATGTATGATAAAATCAATCTTATAGAATAGACTAAATTCTCACCTCTGTATAATACTCATAAAGCATCAATTGAAACACTCATTTTGCAACACTAGTATAAATTGTCATTATCACGGAAATAAGATTAGAAAACGTCACTATCTTTCCTATTTGTGCACAATCTCTGAAGAAGTTCTCTCAATATTATTGTCACGTTTGAAAAGAGCAATCCGGAATTCACTCGATTATCCACACAGGGAATCCAAAGCAATACCTTGAAACCTTACACACAATTTGATCAAAACTTACGAAATTTCCTTCGCAAGGAATACCTAATTCAAATTTACAACAAGTGAAATTGAAAGGAACACAAATTGTGAACTGTATAAATAGAATATGTAGTTCCGTCCCGTAACAACCTGTCCGCAAAATGCTTACCTTCATTTCTCTTTATATTGCAAACACCAACAAACGATGCCAGCAATTTTCTAAATCTCTTTACACAACAACTAATATACTACTGTAGGTGCATTCATAAAGTAATTTAGACTAGAACGGCATTTTAAACAACACATTTAACCTGCTTGTCTCGATCTAACAATGGCGGCCAATTGTTTCCAATCGCTTAGACAACAAAACATGTTTAACCCTTTTTGGAGCTCGAAACCAGAAATTGTATGTGCAGAACTGTGCGCATTTTTTTTTCATGCTCTTAAATGCGATATACATTAATACCGTACGTAATAAGAAATCATATGAGGCAGAAAAGATGGAAAAGTCAACTGTTTGTATTGTGCAAATCAATTTTTCAAAATGAAGTTAAAATACCCTATCAAATAAACAAGACACTTTGTGGCACCAACACAACATTTTTAATTTACACAAAGTGAAATGCAACGTAGTAGCCTGTGTCAAGCGTCGCTCATCTACCGTAATTCTAACTGTACACCCATGTGCATATCAAATTTCACTTAAACCTAAAATTGCCCAATTAACCTTAGATTGGATGGGATGATCAAAACGTTAAACTCAGAACTCTGGCATCAAATTTCACACAGCTCTCACTTAAATTTGAGTCTTTATAACAATATTGAATCGATGAATTAATAACCTACAAACTTAAAACTGAAAATAAAATGCGAGCAGAAATAAAATTCAAATGTCTCTGCTCTAAATGCTTGACAAGTAACCGTCTGATGAGAAGAGCACTTCTTTCCACAGTATGTACACATTGATCCACAGTAACTAAGTCACATTTGCTGTATTCCCAGAGAGTAAACGTTAGTAGTCACAAGATGCAGCTCACCTTTAAAAACAACGTAAATATTCCCATTTTACATTACAAAAAGAAAACTTAAATCTTTGAAATGGTGCCCGTTCCTTTATTAACCAAACTAGAACTTCTATTCAACCGCAAAATTCTTTTCGTAGCAATTTATAATAAGTTATGGGTTATTTTCAATCCAAGTATACTATCAATGTATACCAAACCTCGTAAAAGACGGGGGTCTTTACTGAATGATGGCCTATATGGAATTGTCTGCAACGTCAATCTATCATGGCAAATGTGGCCTTTCACCAAAAGCCTATTTCAGCAGTGGTAAGAAATCACAAAGCTGAAAGCAAACACATGCCATCAACCTAGCAACATTAAAAGATTATCCCGCTAAGAATAGTCTTTTAAGTCACATAAAAAAATACTTTTTATTAAAACCTAAATGACATTTATATAAATCACCATTTTTATTTTTATTTTGAGATAAAGAAGACAAAAAGTTGGAAATAACTCGCAGAAGTGTCATTTTTCTTCCTCATCTTTTTATAATTTTTATTGCAAAAAATCTTTAAGTACCTGTAAGCTTTCAGTTTTTTTTTTTTGGCATAAGACGTTAAAAAATATTTTTAAAAAAATTTTACTATCTGCAAGAACGCTGAATGCAGATCGGAAAACACGTGACACATTAAATCGATGTCAAAAAGGTGCCATTTAGGATGATGGTCCATTACACAAGCTCCACTGCACCTATAAAAAGTATTGATTTAAAAATACACATTTAAGTGCAATTTCTGCGTGTGCTAACAATGTGCAGAAATTAATTTTTCTTTGCTTATTTTCACCAGCTTCAACAATTTATAAAAAAAAAAACTGCAAAAGAAAAAATACACTCTCTTCTGGTTAGAGTCAACTCCACTTGACATTAAGTTCTGTTGACTGCTATTGCTCTTTTTTGTAGCTTAAGTTTCTCTTTCGCAATCTCAAAGTTTAAAGAAAAAGTCCGCAATAATATCTACAGGAATAGTGGACACGGGCAGAGTAAAGCTGGCCCGCAGCCAAAAGAGAAGTGTTCGTAAAGAATTATAGCGCTTGATTTTTGGCTCAGAAACATGATGACCTAATAAACTGGTTCGTGTAAATCCTATAAATTTCAATGAACGATAAGCAATTAGAGACTACGTGAACCAAAAACATCAAACTTATTTACAAGTAAGCAGTACCATTATGAAATTTGTGAATACAGGTAGACTGTATTCACAACGTTTTGGGAAAAACTTTATAAACCAGTGCTTCATTCCACGTAAAGTAAAAACGTACAACAATTCAAACAATATTTTCAACACGCGCTACAACAACAAAGCTTAAAATCCACAAAATTAACTTTTTAAAGCCAAAGCTGGACTTATAGTAACTTATCAAGATTATAAATTGCTGCTGGGGTTTAAATCCTTCCATACATGCCAACCGCACCATTAAAACCCGCACAACTTTCTAAAGTATGTTGTGAAATGATGACGTACATCGGTCAACCGCAAACATTTAACCCGCTTGAAATACAAAATTATTGAAAAACCATACACGATATATGTCCGCACGAATTTATGATCATAATGTACTTTTAAATGTGTGTCACATAGTTTAACTTCAAATGTTTATTTAACTTTATAAACTCACCGTGTATATGCGAATATAAATCAAAATAAAAAACTTTGCTTGCGTAATTTAGTCCTACCAATTGCTAAACATTTGAGAAATAATTTACCTCCTGACTTATTTATGGTGTTATTACAGAGCAATCTTTTGTGTGCGAGGGGTGTGGAGGGTAAGGTCAAAACCATTTACTGCCACCTTCATTTTCTCTTTCAACTTAATGCGTTATTTGCAATTGCAACGCACTTGTTAGTACATACTACAAAACAGAAACAGAAGAGCAGCACTTGAGCAATTTTGTTAATCCCAGAATTTGCATTCTAAAAGAATCGCTAGTTGCATTAGAAAATAGACACAGCGCAAAGCACATTCAAGAGTTCCACGCTTCTTTTTAAATTGTTGTAGATTGCTGTCAGTTAATTGTTTCTTCCTTAGTGCTTCGGTTCTATTCAAAATCAAAGAGAAACGAGAAACATTCAATTGGGCATCTGCTGAATGCAAAGTAGAATACCTAGAAAATTGTTGATTATTACCGTTCATATTTTCCTCATCCCTGACACTGCACGAGGTCTTTTGATTATCGTCCTTAGGGATGAGTAAAAGCTATTTGCATTAGTGAATCATTTACTTAAATTTCAAACAAAAAAAACTTACAATTATGGTAAAAAAAAACAAGCGAATAAAGAGCCATAATTTTGAGAGTAAAAATGAGACTGGAGATTGGCTCTCTTCGTAGGGGTCGACCCCTGGTTTCTTTCTTTTAACGTTACTATTGTTTTATTTAAAAATTAGACAAGCCATAAGTTAACAACACTTATTTGTAAATGTTGTATAAATATGCAATACAAAACTAAAGCTTAAAATTTTCAGTAAATTTATATATTTATTTATAAATTTTTCCAACCTTGTGAAGTGTAAAATCACTTGGTATTGTTATATTGCAAAATAAAAGTTTGAATGAATAAAATCCTATTTCCGCTTTAAGTCACACTTGGATGCTCTTCTATTGCTAGTTGATTTGCACAAGAAAAAATATCATTACCGGTACTTCCAATTTCATCCAGAATTTACATTTGCTGGGATAACTTTGTTTGGTTCAAAATTAATGTAAAACAAATGCAACGTGCTGAAGCAGTCTAAATTGCAAATATTTAGCTAGTAATTACTCACACCAGTAGCGTGGCCATGAATATTTTTTGGGGGATCCATAAATTTGAAAAAGACAAGTGTAGGAGGCGAAAGTTGGCTGACTGAGGGGGTAGGGTTGGGAAGAGGAGTCAACCCCTTCCTGGCATAATTTTTTTTATACAAATTTAACACATAAAATCGCAATTTTTAACTTGTTTTGCATTGTTTTTTGAAAAGCAATGAAACAAAATTTTCATGGCATCTTTCACCACTGACTCACACGTAACAAACACTTTATCACGTTGTCTCAGCTCTTTCCAAAATCTCAGACGAAGAATTACTAGCTCTCGAATCTTAAAAATCTCTTTAAAAAAAACAATCGATTTTTTAACGAAAACGAAAAGAAAAAAAATAAATAAATAAAAAAAATAAATAAGTAAAAATTACCACCACATTAAATTATGAGGATGCCGAAGTCACAATTCCCTCCTACGTAATATTCTTTAAAAAGGAATATCAACCAGCCTTCAGCAGCAGCGTCGCCATCTAGTGTACCAATTAGCAAATAATTTCTCTGGACTATTAACTTGTAAAAAATAGTTTTCAAAATTGATGGTTTAAAAATGAAAAATTAAAAACTGAAATTGAAATTGAGTTTTAAGAATATATACCATACTTCGTATATATATATTATTTCAAGTGTTTGATGTGCACGCCATCTGTTGGTTCGACTACAAAATTCAAGAAGAAAGGTTCAGCCAACCCCTCCCCCGGTCCATATAAACCTTTTTGTATTCAAGCATCAACGTCGACCGGAAATGAATCTCATCCATTTCATAACATCATCTTCCATCCTGCATGCTGAGATGGAAAATTTTCAACGTTGAGAAAATTGGCATTTAGCCAAACCAAACGAAAAATTACGTGTACTTCATCAGGAATCAGCAAAACCTGGATCGTTGCACATTTGCGAATCAATATTGCTCACTTTACTCCATCCCAACAGCCATCTTATTCAACTTGAAAATGAAATAAAACTGCCAACTTGCTTTTCTTCTGAAATACATTTTTAAAAGAAAAAAATAACCAAAATAAAATGGAATCAATTTGGCAGACATAGAATGCGTAACTGACACACCCCGCTAAACCCTTCCAATGGTCACATAAATTTAGAATCCCACCCCTAAACCTACATCGTTTTTTTTGAATTTTTTTTCAAGAAATAATTTTTAAATGAATTTCCGAGATCTTTAAATAGACGTTCACTAAATCGGAGGTCTCTAGCATTTGCTTCCTGTGCCTTGCTGACAGCCATTTTAAGTGCTCCCGTCACAGCATCTCTCGCAGCATCAACATCAGCTCCGCAAACGTTCAATACATCAGACCTCTATTGTCAAAATCCAGCAAACATTTGCTACCACACCATTCTCATAGATGGCGTTGCAATCTCCCTTTCACCATTCACCATGCTTTTTTCCTAAGTGATCATTAGCCGCCTATAATGTTGAAATAATGCTTTTTAATTATTTTACAAAACTCAATTAAATTTCCAACAGAAATCAATGAGCCCAGACATGTGGTTCAAAAAATGTATTTTACAATATGCTTTTAGATTTTCCTAATTAATACATTCCAAAATATATCACTTTGAAAATGTATTTGCAATTATAAAATAACAATACGGTGTAATATATCGAAGAATTCAGTTTACACATTTTAAACAATAGATTTATATTTGCTAAACAATAATACTGCAAAAAGGCTTTTAAAAAATATTTCATACAATGCATTTCCATAATGCAGTTGCAATTCTTTAACAATAGTAATTTAAAATACACTTTGGAACGCTTTATAAAATGTATTTTGACAATACACTCAACCCTCGTTATACGGCCGCTCTTTATACGGCATTTCGCCATAATGGCCTTGTGCGATTATGGCTAAATTTGGATTTACGGCCTAATATTTTATATATACGGACAAAAATCGGGAAATTCCATAACGAATCAGGGGGAATTGCCCTGATTCGTTATACAGCATTTTGTTTTACAGCCAACTTTTCCGGAACCTATTTAGGCCGTAAAGCAAGGGTTGAGTGTACATTCATATTTTACAAATTATAATATTGTGGAATACATTTCATGATACATTTTGCAAAATGTATTGTCATTTGCAAACCAATTGCATGCAAAAATGTATTACAAAATGCATTCTCAAGTACATCGTGAAACTTGATATATTTTTAATTACACTGTTATATATTGTGAATATAATTGCAATGTATTTTCGAACCATATGGGCATGTCCTTCATCATACAGCAAACAAACGAAATAAAGCTTGCGTCAACCAGTTTGTAAATATTTCTTCTTGAACACCACCTAATTCAAACTTTGATTACATCTTGGAATTTATTTGTTCTCCTAAACCTTCAGCAGAAAATCAAATTTGCTCAGGCAAAACACACCACTACCACTATACTAAAAATAAAAGAAAGAAAAAACCCATTCAATTCACAACGTAAATGACTAAATTGAGAAAAACAACAAGTTTCAAAAGACTCGTAGTGATTTCTTTTCGTAATCAAAACCAAAAACACGAATGATTTGGCCAAAAACAAAAATATTATTTGTTTTTGTACCGGTACTGAATTAACCCAATGGTTCAAATCTTCAGTCTAAAAAAAATTTCCTGACGTTCTGACTTTTGCCAAATTCATTTAAAAATCTGGCCCGTTATTAGAGCAACGTTCAAGGCGCTTCATCTTATATGAAATTGCAGCTAACTGGCTGCAGGTGGCAGTGCCTGAACTTACAAAGCTCACTTTTAAAATTTTTTGATAATGGACCAATTTTCTAATAAATTCCCGACGTCACCATTGAAAACTGTAAGTGTCGGCCAAATTCTACAATAAATGGAGGGCAGGACTGGTCCATCAAATGTTGGCACTGTAGCTGAACAATTCCGATTATTTCTTTAAATTGTTACCCACTTTATCCCCTGTTCTAACCGCCTTGATCCTCCATCTTACAAAAGAAAAAGGCAAAGCAATGAGACCCACCTCGCATTGCATGTAAATTTAAGTTTTACCAATGCTACACTAAACTTGGCTTCGCGATAAGATTTCTTTTCCTTTTTAAATTCTAAATTCGCAGAAAATAGAAAATCAATATTTCTTTCATATCGAAAAAATAAAACAAAATTCTAAACTTTTTTAAAAATAGAAAAATAAAACGAAACTACTTCAACAGACAAAAACCATTACACAACTGACAACGATCATTAAATGCCAGTGCCAAGATGAAGGAAAAACAAACCATAAAACAGATGGTTTTTCTCCTACCTGAACTCTGTCCCTGGGAATCCAGACTGACTTCTTTGCGGATATGATGGTCCATTTGGAATGAGCGATACATGGAACGGAACACAAGTAGCTTTACCTCACTTCAGCGAGATTTGACATCTGACAAAATAAGAGAGAGAGGAAAAAAATATTTCTGTTGAATGCAATTGAGAATAGTTAAATGAATTACACTAAGAGATGAATGAAAAATCAACAAAAGATGATAGCAACAATTGCGTGTTTACTGCACTTCGTTTTATTGCATTTCCCGTTTCTCTAGTTGACACCAGCACCCTTCAAAGAAAATAAAGTTTGGCACCAAATTTACTCGAGAGATTGGAATCGACTCGTGACAATTTAGATGAACTAATAGAAAGAAAAGGTGAAAACAGCTCGAGATTCTTTTTTAATTCTATGTCGCCATTTATGGGAATGTTCATGTAGAATTCCCATATTCCCAAATCAATGCAAAGGAAGATTTGAATCTTTAATTAAACCTTACTCACTTTGTAACCCGAAAGGACTAAATTCAGTTAATTACAAAACACATGCAAAGTGATCTCGTGACATCCTTAATTACTTCTTTTCCACACATTTCTGTTGAAATGAGATTAAGGTGATGGATGAAGGAAAAGCAATGGCCTAAGGTGTTGACTGCTAAGCTAAAACAAGCTTGGTCTCATCAAGTTACAATTTAATTACAAACTATGTTCGAAGAAATCGCTGAATATCTACTCATGATGAATTAATTAAGTGAAAAGAGAACATTTTTTCAATCTTTTTTTCAATTTTAATTTCCCACATTTTCATTTCTTGAGTTAATAAAATTATCGTGAAAACAAAGAAGAAGAAAAGAAGAAACTTTAAACACGTTCAATTCGTAAATTAATTTGCTGAGTTTTCGTTCTGAGAAGAAAAGAAAAAGCCAATGACCGCAAAAAATTACTCCGCTGACAATAGAACCAGAGGGGAAAAAATTACATTTTCAGCAACTTTTTTCCACCTGAATTCTTCAGAAAATGAAAAAAGAGACACTCAATAAATCTGTAGTTTAAAAGTTTACTAGAAAATGATTAACTTTGCTTTGCTATCACCTTCGACACTATACCAA
The DNA here is from genome assembly GCA_034701245.1 of Strigamia transsilvanica. Lineage (NCBI taxonomy): Eukaryota > Metazoa > Arthropoda > Chilopoda > Geophilomorpha > Linotaeniidae > Strigamia > Strigamia transsilvanica. Next base: position 6,689 of record JAQIXU010001645.1, on the reverse strand, counting down.
CAATAAAATAAAAATAAAAGAATGCCAATTTGTTGGTAAGAGTTCCTTCTTTAAATCCTATCGATCCATTAATTCTTGTTTACCTTTCTTCTACTTCACAAAGAGATAAAAACTTTCTTCGAAAAACCAATTAACAAAAAATATCGAAAAATCAATCAAAAACATAATTATTGGAATTGATGAAACAAATGCCATTACATCTTTAAGAAAACTTTGTACAACAGAATATTAAAAATCATATATTATAACCACCTTACATAACACGAGCCAACGACAAAATATTTACCGTCTGCTGCGGCATTAAGGAAGAGAGTCCAAACTGTAAAGAAACAACACTTTTTTCTGGAAAAAACACGAGAAAAAGTGATAAAAAATGATGTCAAACAAAGCCCCTTGCGGATGCAAAGTCCCCGAGAACTCCAAATTGAAAACAAAAAATAACCATAAAGAAAATTAAAGTAATAAAGCAACTTTTTGTTCAAATAGAATAAAATTTCAAAGGCAAAGTTTGCAGCCAAATCCAAACGAAAAATCGGTTTAAAACAAATATTATATTATTATTATATTATATTATATTTTTTAAACTGAATAAATTTGTTTTCCAAAATGTATCAATTACAATGAATTCTCTTATTCTTGAAACGCTAGATATTAAAGATGTGCGTAAAGTGACAGCTGCCATGCAAAGCCCGTAACCAGGTCTGCAAGCAATTTGGTCACCATAGTGATAACAAGGCGGAAATATCCAGAGACGAGACAGCGGGTGGCTGCCAAGTCTGGTCTCTTTCAACTAATGGATAAGTTACGCTTACACCAACAAGTTCAAATGCACAGGGAGTTAGTTTCTTCCCACAATAACATATATTAGGCACGAATTGTTTACAGCACATCACTTACAATAAAATGCCAGAACCGAAAAAACTACCAGTTAGAACGCAGCAAAACACATTTTCGTGCATCATTTAAGGAAAAAACATCTAAACTAGCTTACATTTTACACACAACATCCTACCAGTAGAGTTACAAATAGCAACGTCTAAATTGACCGCAAATTTTACCACAAGAAGCGGTCAACTACTAAAACCGGAATCAAAATAAAGGTAAAGGAAATTATGGTTTCACTCTTATCTCGAGAGCACCTACTTCGGATTGTGACCAATGCGTCGCTGGAAAGCAAAGTGAGCAATTCCAACGGATAATTTAAGTAGAGCAAACGAAACCTCTTTAATTAAAGCATATTCACAAGGACATTCCATTGAATCTGCTCGATTTTTTTTGTGCAATAGCCACATGGTTATAAACAATCTCTTTTCCTACCTGCAAAAACACTAACATGCCATAACTTAACCTACTGTAACAAAACAAAACCCTTAACACCCATCAGGCCATCACTGTTAAAATACCATCTAACGTCACAGAGGTTGACGTTGCATGGCAGCAGAAATGCGTGCTTTTCATACATAACACGAAAGCCTATAACTTTAGTTCTGCACTGCACTGCAAAGTAGGTTATATATGTAGTTTAGTAGCCACTTTATCCAACACCAAGATTATTTCCAGCTGAAAAAACTGCTTCAATTTACTGCAAGATCAAGCCATCATGCAGTTTTTCAAAAAATAAATATAGCAAAGAGAATAAATAAATGAAACCAGAAACAGCAAACTTGTGTAATCACGTGCTTAGTTTGAAGATGTTTCACGCTCCATTTATCTGTAAATTAGTTTGCCAGGTGTGCATCCGCTAAATTATTACATTTTTTTTTTGGTTTCTGATTGAGTTTAATGCAAAAAATCGGATGAAATTCGATAATGTATCTCTATGGTAATTACATTTTATCTAACTGTCTTTCACACTGTTGTCTTTAACTTTGAAAATGCTGCAATAATAATTAAATATTTATTGCTAATTTGTTCGGTGTCGATTGCATTCATCTTTGGCAGTAATCCAAGTTGTCGTGCCCATAGTGACCTATGTTGTACAATTAAAGATTACCAACTAAAGCAAAGATTTCACCACCAGAGCAACAAACGACAACCTCCGGTTTGTCGGGATTATGTGATACTGTGAAAACAAGTCCCACTCTTGTCATCTAATTATTGTTCTACCGTAACAACAAATGAATTTCCAAGTGCAGAACAAAAGTCACAAGAAATTGTGGTATGACCTTTTTCCTCGCCTTTTTCCCGAGCAGTCGTTCATTTTGATAAGTTTAAACGCCAACTGCAATAATTATTTGAAACACAACAGCGAGAGACTGGAATTGAATCAACATAGCAGCCTCAAGGAGACAATCTGTTTGGATGGTTGTCATGGTGATGTCAGTTCACGGCCCAAAAAGCAGAGGAAAAAACAAGAATGAGGTAAGAAGAAAAAAAATTGAAAGAAGAATTTTTTTACTTTATCCTTTCAAATCTTTAAGTAAATAAACTAAAAATCATTATTTTTTGTAAAAATGACGTCAACAAATTTCAATATCACGATGCCGAGCAGACAAGTGAAGTGTATCAAACCAACAACAAAAAATCATGCTAAAAAAAGAGTAAGAATAATAAATGAATAAAAAACAAAAAAAAATTGCTATTTGTCGAAAATGTCACGCATTCATTTTGTTAATTCAGTGAACAACTTGGAAACACAAATTTGTACCGCTTGAATTGAATTTTCTAAGTGTCATTACGAATGGGTGACTTTAAAAACTAACAAATTCCTGCAATTAAATGTAAACATTTATTGAAAATTCCGCTTCAATTTCAACTTACTCAAATTAATTAAATTAATTAAACATTTTTTCATATTTAATACACCAATGGCGTTAAAGCCCTTCTACTAAGATGCCACGTTATGCGAAGAAGAAAAAACAAAAAAACCACTCACACAAAATTACGAAATAACGTGAGAAACGTATCTTTGACATCACAAAAAACGGTATGTTATAAAAATAACAGGCGTATTGTAAAACAATAATTCCTAATAATAAATAGTTTGATCTAAAACATGTTCATCATTTGGTGCATTTAGAGCTAATTTGAAACATTCCAGCAAATCCCCATCTGCAAACACACAAGATAAGCCACTCGTATGTACTAATTAATTTGGACATTTGTTGCTAAGCAACCAAATTCTCAAAACTTCTACACCTGAAACACGTCGGTTTTATTCACTTTATTTTTATACCTACTGTAATATTCTTTACGAAAGCACTAAATCTCAAAAAATAAATTTTTATTTTTCCCTTGTAAGGAATTGAACCTTAAACTAAAAAAAAAACAAAAGTGTTGCACGCCTTTTAAAACACTCTGTGGTATCCCTCAGCTCCATTACTAACGACTTGGGCTAATGCATCTAAGTGATTCCTTGGAGACTTCAATTAAAGTTGCTAAACACATTTTACGGTGGGTTAAATTCCCATACAGTAGAACTCTCTACTAAAAGATTATCCGTCTTTTCAGAACTGCCAACAATAGAGAGATTATTTTGAATTCTTTCTGGGTATAGACCGTATTTAATTTCTCAATTACAGTACCTACGCGAAGTCAATATTATCTCAAATTCCTTTATTATTTCGTGACAAAACAATCACGTACAAATTCTCATGTTTTGATTGGTACTTGAATACATAGATCACTGTATTAATTATTATTATTATTATTATTATTATTTTGCAATATGGCAATGTTAAATATGTCAATATTTAAAGCAATTTATCACAACACAACGTAATTCCAACATTCGGAAGTAACTTTAAATTAAAATAACAGCAATTAAAAATTCCATGTCCAATTACTATGAATCATGGAACCAATTAATTGTATTCGTCGACTTACTGTATTTATTAATTGTTAATGTGAAGCAAGCAGAATTTTTTTCATTCTCCGAAATATTGATTGATTGATAGTGTATATATATAAGTACACATCAAAGTGACTTGTATCGTGTTCTCATCTCTACACCACATCGCCAACCTGATGGTAAAATTAAATACACCCCACAGACTGATCAATAACCATCACTCAAAATCGATTTTTTTTTTTCCCCCCTCTTCCCCTTAAATCTGTTTGGTATTCTGCAAAATGAAGTCCTTCCCAATTTTTTTATAGAAGCATCAACATACACACAATTTTTATAGGCTAAAAAGATGAGGAAAAAACTGCACCCTAGTGTCACCTCCTCGACACTTAACTTGGCCCATGTGACCCCTGTGAGGTTTACTTTACATGTGCACAGCACGTCTGGAAGGTCGTAAAGTGAGAAACTTGTATATAGAAGCCACAAATCACTATGCCAACAAAAGACGTGGAAACTAGCCATTTTCAAACACATGAAAAACAATGTTGAAAGAAAAAACATCACGCAATTGCATCGTTTTCAATTTGTATAGCTATATTCGATATAGAGTTCATGACTTGTTACTTGGATCGCAATACGGGTCAAGTTTTCTTGTTTACACGAAAGTAAAGTCTAAATAATATCAAGTAAGGATAAATAAAAATCCAAATATTGGACACAGTCCAAGTAAAAATGTCAACAGATGAGAAACCAAATTGACTTGAATTTCAAATTGAATTTCAACCTCTAATCTCGCGATCGCGACAAATTCAATTTACTTGCAAACGAAAACAAAACTCTGTTTAAACGCTCTAGTTGCAACAATACCTAATTATTACATTTTGTTTTTGTTTCAAATGACCCATTTACTTGGCTGGGATGAATGTAAACCCCTTCTTTGCCGGAGTTGTGTGAAAACCCTCAAGAGGAAACGATTGATATCAATTAAGCTTTCATTGCTCAACTGAGGCAAAGAGAGAAAGAAAGCAGAAAAAACACCTCAATTTCCTCTTTTCACTGTCCATGTACTGTCCCTCCAGGTCTCACGAAAATGGAGTCTTCCCAAGCCGAATCGATTCCTTTGCTTACAGTCACAGTTGTCTCGAAGCTGAGTTGAGGAACGAAGTAAAGAACTACCAATCTAATCTAATTTCTACACTCAAACAAAAAAATACGCATGCATAAATCCAAGGGGAAAAAGTTGCTTTGTAGAATTCATTAACTTCTTTTCTTGAACCGTTGGAAAAAAAATCATGCTGCAGATTAACCGGAAATCATCTTTTCTTTCCAGGAACAAAAACAAGTTTTAGCAAAACATCCATTGACAAAGTATTGTCGATTTCGGCTTGTGTGTTCGAATAGTCTTCGGTATAAAAGTATTTTATTGGCTAAATATTTTGCAAGTGAAATAGATGTCATTTTTAACAGCTAAAGCAGTGCGGAAAAACCTCTGGGTGAGTTATTTGTCTCAGGTTGAATGAAACTGCTGGCGAGACAAAAGTGAACATGTTTTTCTCTTTTAAAGAGAGTAGTCGATTGCCAAATGGTAAAGGCTAGGTAAAACAAGTGAGTGAATGAGTTTTTGACTGTAACAAGCCATCCAAAGTACGTATACAACACATTACACAAAAGACTGGTCCATGAACAATTGAAAATTTGTTGCGCAAAACATTAATTGTGTGTGTAACAAATAAATGGTGTTTGGAGAAAATTCATGGTCTACTTCATGCCCCCAAATTTTTGGTTGAAAAAAAATCGGCTGGGACTAGACTCAATGAAGTCCATAGCTGGGAGTCAGACCCATACCTCCCGTTTGCTGAACGAAAGCTCTACCCGGGACTCCAACAGAATCACGAACCGATATGTTCACAAAGAACAGCCACTTATATATCACATCAACCTTGTGTTCGTGACACTACTTTAGATTCTTCAATGCAGGAAATTTCTCTAAATACAAAAATGATGTTTCTTGCATTGAAGAATCTAAGGTAATAAATGGTGTTAGTTACGGGTAGTCCAATTAAATACCTAAAAATCAGCATTTTAGGTAAAAGGCTGGTTCATGATCAACTGATATTCCAAAACATCAAAATCAATTCGTCTCAATTACTCTAGAAGTCAAGATGACATTCAAAATGAAATAATAACACTTATTTCAAAAACCAATTACTTTCCCTCTAAACAGCTAATAAAAACTGATAAAACCACTAAACCAGCAAAATTAATTTACGATTCAAATAAAACTGAAAGGAAAATTCAATCAACTTACGTTTCCATAATAAAATAATCTGACTTTTAAACGCAATCACATTGCAAAAATAATTAATCAGAACATCCATCTCACTTCAAAAACTTATATTTAAATTTTAAAAAGTTATAAAAAGAAAAACAAAATTTACACTTGCAATTACAAAGCACCTTCCGCCGACTATTCCCATTACAAAAGTAAGTGCTGTGGGAAATTGACCTCCCTTCTTTCAATTTCGAGGTCTTATTTGTGCAAAGAGTTCCGCCATCCAACAAGAAGCACTTGGCGAAAGGCGAATGGAATTTTAATCTTGCTTTTTTTCCCCTTCTACTACATTTGACTACAAAAGCAATTGAACGCACACAACTCAAACAAAAAGTTTTATCCAACACTTAAATTTTTTCTTCTTGATAATAATCCAGCCATTATTGTAATTTTCAAATCTATTTACACATGCACTTCTCCAACTGTATTTAAATTACAGCAAAATAAAATGTTCAACTCTTATTAAAAGAAGCAACTTAAGTAGTTAAGAGAAAAAATAAAATGAAGTGGCACGTTCTGCTTTAAACATTTCTAAAGCTGAAAGAATGAGTGTATTGTTGCAAAAAATTA
>JAQIXU010001644.1:0-16049 GCA_034701245.1 Strigamia transsilvanica | reverse complement strand
GTGAAATAAAAACTCAAAAATTAAACATGAACTTACCAGTCGTCCGTGTGACAACGAAACTGAAACGCCCGTTCAATCAATCTGAAAGTAGAAATAAATTTAAAAGGAATTAAACGCTAATAAAAAGAAAAGAAAAGATAAAGTGTTAAATAGAAGACGCAAAAAGTACACAACTCACCTAAACTAGACGTGGAACTCGACGTGGCTGCGTCGCAAAGACCAAGTCACTAATGGCCAAAGTGCAAACGATATAATGCAATGCGAGAAAACCACCGTACACCAATTAGCATAGCCAATCACACGATCATACGACACGATGGAAAATTCCAAGAAAGAGCGCCGGGAAAAGATCAACTTCCTGCTCACTGTTGCCATCTCGTGCACGAACCGTCCAACATCCTAATAGATATAGCGTCATGATAAACTACAGGCGACAAAGGATCGAGTCATTACTGCGCATGGGCGTGGACTTTGGCGAATTTGGCTTTTCAAATTTTCCAATTTACCCAACCTTACCCAACCGTACCCAACCTTTTACAGTGATTTTATGATTTTTCAGGTATTTTTTTAATTTTTCCCGATTTCTCGAGAAATCTTGGGAAATTCTCGAGATTCGAGATGAAAAAATCCCGAAAATTTCTCGAGAATTCCCGTCGAGAAATTCCCGAAGCCCAACTCTGCCCCTAACGTGCATTTGGCGAATTTGGCGTGTCAAATTTTATAAGTCCACGCACATGCGCGGTAATGGCTGGATCCTTAGTCACGTGTGGTTCATCTTCTTCCCGCGAGTCTCCCGCGCTCGTTTCTGTAAGTTTCCACCGTGTTGCGTGATTGGCTGTGCTAATTGGTGCATGACGCTATATCTATTAGAATGTTGAAGGGTTCGTGCACCAGATGGCAACAGTGAGCAGGAAGTTGATCGTTTTCCGGCGCTCTTTCTTGGAATTTTCCATCGTGTCGTGTGATTGGCTATGCTAATTGGTGTACGTTGGTTTTCTCGCATTGCATTATATCGTTTGCACTTTGGCCATTAGTCACTTGGTCTTTGCGACGGAGCCACCTCGAGTTCCACGTCTAGTTTAGGTGAGTTGTGTACTTTTCGCGTCTTCTATTTAACACTTTCTCTTTTCTTTTTCTTTTTATTAGCGTTTAATTCCTTTTAAATTTATTTCTACTTTCAGATTTATTCGACGGGCGGTTCAGTTTCGTTGTCACACGGACGACTGGTAATTTTATATTTAATTTTTGAGTTTTTATTTCACTTTATTTCTCATTTTCTTTTTGTTTCAGGTGGTGCCAGGAATATTTCATCCACGAGCGGGACGACCGAAGGGTAACACTTTGTCTCGTCTATATTGTGTGTCGGGTGTTTAAGAATGCGGTGCGCTGTTTCCTAAGTTTTTAACTTTGGAAATACTGCATCGTGTTCTTAAACACTCGAGACGCGATAAAGACGAGTTGAAGTGTTGCTTTTCGGTTGTCCCGCTCGTGGATTTTATAAAATGCTAGACGCCCCGCTGCAGCCTATCTCCATTTTGTGAAAAATTTATATCCTCTTGTATGTTTTTATAAATGAATAAAGATGTTTTTTATTATTTACTTTTGTACTTAAAATGCTTTTTTGTGCAGAAAAGGAGATAGAATAATTTTTCTCAATTAAAAAAAAATTTATTTAAAAGGCTTTAAAAATATTACAAATAAAGACTGTTATAAAATCAAAAACTTTATTTAAAAAACTTTAAAAATAAAGACTTAGAAATTTTTAATTTAAAATATAAAACCATTAAAATATGGTAATCTGTCGTCCAATGGTGGAGGTCTTCAATGTAACAGGTGGCAGTATTGTTCCACAATGGTGAATTCTGAAATCAAAACTTATAATTATTTTTTTAAAAAAATTAGACTGCTAAATACGAACGACAAAAAATTCAAAACGCAACTCATACAACGACGAAATACATAAAATATAACGAGAAAAACACGAAAACTCGCGCGCACAGCTCAGCACTAGATAAACTAGTGCGAGGGACCATAAAGAGCGCTAACAAATGCATGAACAAATGAGACATGGAAGAAAAATAAACGAGCCAACTTTCAAACACTCGACACACAAAATAACGAGACAAAGTACTTAACATTCGAGTCGTCCCGGCTCGTGGATAAGTCCTCGTCGACGGTCGAAACGTTCTGAAATTAAAAAGAAAATAGAAATAAATACATTAAATCAAAAACCCATTCGAAAATTATACGTACCAGTACTGTACATCACACGCAGATGTCCGTCCTAATGGCGAAACTACAACTCCGATCTGAAATAAAAAGAAATACGAAATCATATGTTAAATAAAAACAACTTAAGCTCAATGACAAACACACAAGAATAGTGAAACAAGACGAGTGAAGTGCTAAATAACTTACGAGTGAAAAGTAGAAAGCGAAACGCGAGGTGGTTCCAACTGCGAGGCGAAACCACTAATGGCAAAACTCCAGCGTAATAAAAGATAAAATGCAAAGTAGGAAAAGTAGCGCACTGACATTAGCATATCCAATCACACAAGCGCGTGGAAACTTCCAGAAACCGAGCGCGGGAAAAACGTGAACTTCCTGCTCCGCGTTTCCATCTAGTGGAAGATACCTGCAGCGTTCCTAATAAGTACAACGTCATCAATTCTTGATCCAAATGTCACGTTTCGGATGATTTACATTTATGCGCCAGCAGCGAAATTATGCCATTTTTGTTGATGATTTTAAAGCGATTAATGATTTAAATATTCTGTTAAATAATACGACCAGAATCTTATTGCTTTGATTGACGATTTACATACGAATTCCAACAACTGATGGTCAAAAGTGGAATTTTAAATCTCTTTTATTGCATTTTTCAAAACAATTCATACCATTTATCAAATAAAACTTTTTTACAATTAATTTTCATTAAGCCTCTCCTGTAGCATTGGTAGCGCCATAATAACCCGAATGCAGTATCGCCTCCCGTTCAACATCTGTTCGTTGACGTCTTTTCTTCACGACCAAAACCCCAACAACCATCAATACAAAAACAGCCAATGTGCCAATAACGATAAAAGCGATACTCTCTCCCGACATCGAATCCTTGCCAGCACCCGACTTACTCGCCAGATTCAAAGACTTCTGACCACTACTATCCACAAACAGAGCCTCTCGGCCTTGGAACGGTGGCAAAACTATTTTAATCGATCCAATCGTTGGCTCTAATTTCGTGCAATAATTGATCAAACAATCATCTTCAATAGCGGCAACTCGCTGACTGAACCCAATTGGACAAGTGTGCAGATTCCGCGTCCCCTGAACCGCATTACTCTTGTTTTGTTGCAATTCCGGTGCTTTTATCAAAGGGTTGCCAACTTTGCAGGTGAAAAAGCCACCAAACGGCGCCGAATAACCACGCGCCTCGTCGTAAGCATTGCTCACGCACACGTGAAGATCTTTCGTTAACTGTAAATCGATGAACGAAACGGGACAGTTCTTAGCTTTGGTCAAAGGGTTGTTCGTACGCCAGGTATATAGACCACCGAACATCGCTCCCGAGTTACTTGGTGCAGGAGTTTTCGACACGCACCAAAAACCTCGGTATTCTGAATTACTGTATCGCGTTTTTGTCGAACAACCCCACCACCAAAAGGAACATTCTACCCAAGAGTACTGACTGGATCTACGGAAGGAAGTTATTCGAATGGGTTCGTAGCCATCCTCGCATTTACAATCTCCAGTAAGTGGATTCTTTCTGCTAAAACCAGCACACAAATCGCCATCATCGGTTTGGTAGGACGTGCACGTCATGTAACCAGCACCGAAAGTGTAATTATCGAAGTTTTGACAATCGTTGCTGTCCACATTGGCATTGAAGTCGAAATTGGGCGAATTGATATCGGTGCATCCGTGATGCGCGTTGTGCGCGTAATAATGTTGCGTGACTAGATCCAGTTGTTTTCTCACCGTGTTCAACGTGTCGACGGGAACATGTGGAAATCGTTCCGGGTTTACGAGGTACGACAAAGGATCCCCGGACCTGTCGATAACCACGAGGTTATTCCCTATCTGTTGCGCCCAATCGTCGAGCGTCATATTGGTCGTAACTATGGCTCCACCTATGGCCCTGATGTGCGATGACGTCTTACTGCTTTTATACGTCTCTTGGGATTGGGTGTTGTCTTTGAAGGAGAATTTCGAGTGCGCGGAAAAAATGCTGAAAAATTCGGCGCCGGCTGCTGCCTGAATTTCGAGCTTGTTCACTTTGCCATCCGTTATTAAATGGCTGCTTACGTAGTCTTCTTTCAAGAGAATAGCACCTGCGTTTGCTTGATCGATGTAATGGGTGCCGTAATCTCGAACTATAAATTGGCAAAGTAATTTTGCTTTGCGGTGGTCGTTTGATTGCGTCGCTTCTATGACTCGATCGAACATGAGTTTGAGCGCCGGATCGATTTTTGCGTCGGGCTGCGATTGGATCATGTAAATGTTGTTGCGCGCTTGGATTCTTGTGGTGAACGATTTCTCGCTCACTTGACGGCGTTTCTTCGTTCAAGTAGTCCGAGTCAAAGGAGGCTTCCACGCCGACCCCTGCAAAATGATATCCCACGCCGATATCGAAGGATGCGGCTGTTAAGCTGCTGTAATTCATGTAATGTTCGAATAAATCGGCTGTGGTTTCCAGAACGCTGTCTTTGATCGCAACTGCGTGTACGCTGTCGGGTATGAGGTACATACCGTCTTCGGTTGTGCGGCATAGGTCGTAGGTGAACTCCAAAACTCTTCCCAGTTCTTTGTTGCGAAGGCTGTCCCAACCGTGGCCTGGCAATGCTTCCAATTTGAAAATTTTGTCGCAAACGTTGGAGTTGTTGCCGCAATTGGTAATTGTCATGTCGTATGCAAATATTGTGATGCCGAGTAACCACATCTTCCCAAAATGATCCATTACCTGAAAATAAGTCAATTTTGATCGGTTAAGTTGAAAATTAAACTGTTTGGACTTATTTACGTTGGAGTTTCTTCTTGCAAGAGGATTTGTTTTGGAATTTCTTCGCTCTGAGTCCAACTTATTTCAGGCTTAAATATCCAAATAATCTCATTTGAACGTGTAAATAATAAGATAACAATTTAGTATCGTATCAAGGTACCACGCATGAAGCATTGATTCTTAAATATCACATCGTTTCTGCAGATTAAAGTGAGTGAAGTTTTGGACTGGACTTTGGTCATCAGTCGACATCCACCAGAGGGGTTGGTAAAATCGACAGTCCCAGTTTTGGATGTAATGAAATGAGGCACCGAGTAAAACGCACAACCGGCTGAACGGGCTGAACGGGCTGAACGGGCTGAACCGGGCTGAACTGGGCTGAACTGGGCGGGTTTAACAAAAACCCGGCATACACTTAATTTAAACCGGCGTTTTTAGGGTTGCTAAGGGAATGATATTTTAAAAAGATTTCACGTCGAAAAAAGCATTTTTCACGTCGAAAAAAGTAATTTTCACGCTGAAGAGGCATTTTTCACGTCGAAAAACTAAATTTCATGCGGAAAAAGCATTTTTTACATCGAAAAAAGCATTTTTCACATCGAAAAAAGCATTTTTCACATCGAAAAATGCAATTTTTACATAGAAAAATGCATTTTTCACAATCAAAATTGCAGTTTTAATGTTGGGATGTCGTTTTTGGCATGAAAATTACTGTTTCCGACTGTAATCAATGTGAAAAAAGCTATCTTTCGATGTGAAAATCGCATTATTAATGTTGGGATTTCTTTTTGGGTGTGAAAAATGCTTTTTTGGATGTGAAAAATGCTTTTTCGATGTGAAAAATGCTTTTTTTCGATGTGAAAAATGCTTTTTTCGATGTGAAAAATGCTTTTTTCGCATGAAATTTAGTTTTTCGATCTGAAAAATGCTTGTTCCGCATGAAAATTAGTTTTTCGACGTCAAAATTACTTTTTCCGACATGAAAATACTTTTACGACATGAAAATGCTTTTTTCGACGTGAAATCTTTTTAAAATACCATTCCTTTAGCAACCCTAAAAACCCCGCTTTAAATTAAGGGTATACCGGGTTTTCGTCAAACCCGCCTGGTTCAGCCCAGTTCAGCCCGGTTCAGCCCGTTCAGCCCGTTCTGCGTTTTACTCGGTGCCTGAAATGACGATGGCTACACTTACTGGCAAAGTCCTCAATATTCCCGATGACAGATCTTATTGGGGGCTTTAATCGGTTTGATTTGAAGAAAAAAAAAATTTTGGAATATTTCTCTCTTTACCTAATTCAATTTGTTTTTATTTGCGGATTTGAGTTTTTAAAGAAAACGCAATGAGTAAGTCGTGTTTATGCTGTATTTTACTGAAATAAAAAAAGATTAAATTGAAACTGATCAAAATTTGGCAAATTCTGACAAACCCACCAAGAAACAACTTGTGCCTGGCAAAATCATCTAAAAACTGCTTGCATTGGGCCAACCCGGGCTCTAAACTGCTTATATTAGGCCAAAATCGTGAAACATGCACTTTTCAGTGCCAAAAATGTACTTTTTAGTGCCAAAAATGTTATATCTGCATGTTTTGTCACCAAGTGTCAAGTGAATTTGTCTACCAAATAACATTTTACCACTTCAGCTAAGCCCTTATGGTGAACAAATTCCACAATTTGCAACGCCATCTGCTTTGAGGTTTCCAACTAAGCTTTGTTATTATTGGCACCAAAGTGGGGAGTGCAGATAACTTTGGATGTTGAATTAAAGCAATATTTCGAGGCGGTTCCTGGAACACAACAAAACCACAAATCAAATAATTGAAAAAAAAAACTATTACTTCATCAAAAACGTTTAACGCGGCTCCACCACATTTATTCGCGTCCAACGGGACGTGCAACGTGATGAAATGAGCTAAAGGCCATAATTCTTCCAGAAAAAACAACTCCACGCCAAAATTCTTAACAGAATCAGCTGATCCAATTGTCTATAAAAAATATAAACATTTAATTTAATTAATTAACAGGGTGACCAGATGTTTTAAATGCTTTGTCCAGTGTCTCGAAAAACTTTCTCGAGATGCAAAAATGTCCCGGTTTTTAAAAATCAATCAATTACTCGTAACGAGAGCAGTTTAATTGGTTTAATTTGTGCCGAATTTTTATTTTCTAGAAAACTTCATGTATTTACAAGGCATTGGTTTTCTGGTAAACATGACGTCGTATATGAGAAAGTGATAAATTACCCATAATGCAGTTTGCTTAACTGGAACAACAAAATGGGTGTTGATCTTTTCAGCCCCTAAAGGTTATTTAATGCAGACAACTTTTATCTAAAAGCAAAATGTATTAAAATTAGCTAGAAAACACACGAGTACATTATTTCCGTTTAAAATTGGTGCCATTTTCAATAATAGCCAGGTAAGTACAGCATTTATGCACAGCACCCCTCCGGTGGGAGCAGATGTCGTTAAACGCTTTCAGCTTGGGTCGAGAGATCAGTCCATTCTATTGACTCTGACAGAAGAAAGGTGTGAAAAATGTAATTTTCTATTGACAAGATGTGAGAAAATTGAAAAGAAAAATTTTCATTTTTAAACGGCATTCAATGGCAAACATACACGTTTAGAAAGTTTCATTCAAAGTAAAAGCCTTGATAAATCTTTTCAAAAAATATTCCTCACGTGTTGACTTTTTATTCATGGAAATACTCATTTCATAAATTATAAATATTGACATTACTCAACTGGTCAAAAGAAATTCTCCTATGTTTACCTTCGTTCATTTAATGCATTCATAAGATTGTATTTAAACAAACAACATGCAAATTTAATGTTGAAATAAGTTCAGTATTTCAACAAAGTCACTGCATTCATTATAGGTAAACAACATGACGGAAAAGTAAATAATTCAATTGAAAAGAAAAATCAAAAAGAAAAATATATAGACACGAACTGCAGTAAGTCACTCTTGCTCTACGAGTAGTAAGCTGTTGCAACTTTGGTAAGTAGAAAAGAAACTAATTTTATAATTTAAATATCATTTTTGGATCCAAAAATATAAAACCCAGAAAATAGTGCTGATTTTTCCACATAAGCACAAAAAATTCACAATCACTTAGTTCGTGTGTATGGCCAATCTCTCATTTACATTTATTAAGTAACGATTACTGCTTGTAATGATCGCACTTTTGCGTATAATCGATCCAAGCCCAGACACAGACAGGCTGTTTTAACATAATTCATGATATATTCGAGTAAATTAGGAAATAGCACAGGATTCCTCAACACATGTACACCCAATCCTCTCTATACGGCCGCTCTTTATACGGCATTTTGCTATAACGGCCTTAGGGAAGTATGGCACTTTTTCGATTTACGGCTCACAATGTTCGTTTTTTCGGCCAAAAAGTCGGGAAGATCTCCTGTGTACGTTCCCCTGATTCATTGCACGGCTTTTCGCTTTCCAGCCAACTTTTCCGGAACGAATCTAGGCCGTAAAGCGAGGGCTGGGTGTATAATTTATTGGGAGTCAGATATATTCACCACTGAGAATATTCTGGCCAATACAAAATATATTTACAAGTTCAAATAAAAAGCCAAGTGATTGCTAACCAAACAAAGGCCACCGCATCCTTAAAAAAATATTCATCCGATAGGATGAGCGGGCCGACTAATTTGCATTTAAATATTTAATTATTTAAGAAAACTGAATTTAGAAAATATATCTGCATTGTAGTACAATCGTATTGTTGACAGTTATAGGAGCAGGTAAGTGTGCTGAAATGTATTCATAATCCTATAACTTTTGTAATTTTTTTTTGACTAACTGTTGCATTTTGTACTTTGCTCACTTAACAACATGAACTCAGCACCTTGCAAAGAAATAGCTTGGAAAGTGGCAAACCATAAAAATTTGGTAATAATAATACCTTACATTGGCTACAGTTAATTTGGAAATGGCTTTAGTATCCCAAGCCACAAGAAAAACTGTTGCTCCAAATGACAAATTGATGGTCCAGATTGGCTAGTGGTATATGGAGGCATTTTATTCCATTAGCAATGAATAAGCCATGTAATTTAAATACAATTGTTTGCCATGGTTAAAGGAAACAGAAAAACACTCTCGGTCCTTTTCTTAACTTTTTTAACCCTTGGAGGCATAAGAAAAAAAAATCCCATTTTGGTATAAGCCCTTAGATTTTTAAACCCATGAGTTACAGCAGCATATAGTTTCTCTTTAGTTCACTGCTGAATTAATAACTAAATGCCAGTGTGGTGGTTTGCTGGTGAAAGTTAAAAGCTGTTAGTTGAAGCAGTCTTGTCTAATGCAGTAAAGCCCACAAAATTATTATGGTAGAGTTACAAGGAGCAGAAACTTTCAATTTGGAATAACTAATTAAGTAAATAACCAATGACTACAAATTTTATTTCACATAGTTTATCATCACAAAGTCAAAAATTGTTAGCAAAAAAAAAAGATAGAAAAAAAAGAAAGTGGTTGCCGTAAACAGCTATGGCCTTATACCAATAAGGATTAAATGACCATATGTGAAAACGGATTTAAGCCCTGATAGTTTGGCTAAACTAGAACACAAGACTCGATCGATACCTGTGCAAAATTAATTGCTAACAAATTAATAAGTGCTTTAAATTCAACAAAACATGCTCACAATTGTCAATGCTTATACCATAGTGGTTTCGATTGAAAGTTGAGTGAACAAAAAGAAATAGTGATATAGTCATTTTCAAAGGAACTAAAGTATTTATATCAGTTCTTTCTTACTATAGAAAATAAGCACCAAATGTTACACGTGTTTGACCTCATTACTATGAGAATTGACCTAAAGTCCCATTTAATTAATTGTTAAAGAAAATCGAATCTAGAAAGTATGTGTGCATTGCAGTAAAATTGTAGCTTTAGTTTTAACTGCAGAGTACAACTACCAAGTACAGTACATTTTTAATTATCTATTTCACTTCTTGAAAAGCAAATTTCATAATGGTGAGTAGATAAAAAAGCTTTATCGCATAATAATAATGACATGTTCCTTTTCCTTTTTTTCATGTAGCGAATAATGAGAATTAACCAAAAGCTCCGGATGAAGTCTAGACGAGCAGTAAAAGATTTTCTCAAACGACTAGAAATAGAACAAAATATCCATCAAGAGTTCCAGCCAATGATTGATAAAAATAATTCTCGTGGATTTTGTTTGTTTTGGACTCTTCTTGTCATTGTCTGCATTATCATCTATTGTTACCAAATGTATGACCGCATTTCTCATTATCTGGAAACCCCAACAGCCGTTGATGTGTATGAAGAAAAGCTTGAAACGTACAATTTTCCCAGTATACACGTGTGCACTCCATTGAATAAATATGTGATGGATTACTATAAATCACGAGCTGAAGGCATCTCACTGGAGGAACTTATAATTGACCCTAATGCTGATCTTACTAAAGTGTGGAATTTAAATTATAGTTTCGACTTTGATCACAGTATGTTTGCATATGACTCACGCCGTCATCCAAATGTAAGTTTTTAACAAATCTAAACATTAGCATAGGAAGAACGTTTGTGGCCCAATCAATTTGCATGCACATCCAGGGCCATCTACAGACCAGATCGCGCCCTGAGAAAAACAAGACAAATGTAACTTGTGATATGTTGGTCTAGTGAAGGGTTTTCAAACTTTATGGCATTACGACCTATGTTTAAGAAAGGAAAGACAGTCCTTCACAACCCACTTCATCCCTGGTGCATTGAAATTTTTCAGTGATACTGTGGAGACCCGAAAGTCTCCGCAGTCAGTTGGGAAGAAGTTCCCCTAAAATAACATGGCGTAGGAAATAGCTAAAAATAGAAACCATTGTTAAGAAGCATTTCTCAGTCCATCAGAACCCACTTCAACCCTGGTGCATTGAATTTTTTCAGTGATACTTAGTGACTAGCTAAAAAAAGTCATCACGTCACCTAAAAATGTTTTTGACTCTTTTAATTCCCTTTAATTCATATTCCATATTTATTAAGAAAATTTACTAACCCAACATGCGACGCTTTCGCATATGCACGGGTTATTCCCGTCCAAAAGATTATTCAAGAGACAGATTGGTGACCTGTGGCATTGTGCAGTGAACCATTGGACCAGTACACACACTCCTCAGGATATCATAGAGGGTGAGGTGTCGTCATTGGTTCCCAGTGTAACCACAGATACATAGAACGTTCGTGGACACAGACCCAAAATGGGCACTTGAAAGAGTGATTGAGCGTAGTGGGCAGGAGGTTTATCGGTTGCAGCCACTATTGGGTAGTTTGGTTACTCGTCATTTCAATCACCTACGCAAATATGAGGTGGAGAATGTACAACCCCAAAACACACAAAGCCAAATGGTCACTGTTAAAACTGAAAAAGGTCAAAACAATAGGAAACATGTACAAATACAACAGTCAGAGCTGACAGTTGCACTCCTGATAATAATTTCTGCAACTAACTTTAATACAGAAGTACCTCCGGTACGGTTACATATTAGTTCACCTGTAAAATCTTCATCAGGATCATCATCACCCTCTACTCCCCATCTGCTACATTCGTGATTACACATAATTCACAAGGTTGCTGCACCCGCGGTTTTGTTGCAACTTTTAACAATAGGCGCATTCATAAAGTCATTTAAACTTGTTTAAATTTTTTAAACGAGTCTAAATGTAAGATTTTTACATGTTAAAATTGACATTAAGACTCGTTTTAAATATTTAAACAAGTTTAAATGACTTTATAAATGCGCCTAATGTTTTGAACCAAATAAATCTGTTGACTCCAAAATGCACTGAAGTACAGCCGCTTTAGTTTCTTCTAAATTCAAACTACAAAGAGTTACAAAATGGAAAGAGCAATGGAACTCGGACTCGATCCAGTTTACCAGTTGCCTGATAAACTCATGGCATGAATGGATATATCACTCTTACCAGTGGCTTAACATGGAAAGAATGGTAGCTAAATACTGAAAAAGTATCTGTATATGCCTAAATTTATTATACCCTCTGTACATCTGATAGCTACCCAACAGATCCCTAATAATCCTTATACCTTCTGCTCTCTTGTAGGTACACGTTCCTTTAGAAATTACAACCAAGAAGCAACTTTTTTCTATGGGTTCTTGTACGAAAATAAAATGTCAGTTAAGTCATGTTTTCTCCTGCTTTTAAATATAATAAAAGCTTACATTTCAATTGCAGTTGGAAGAACATTGAGTGGCTCAGAAATAGACACACAGTTTAGTTTACACTTACAAATACCAGAATTGTGGCCAAGAAAATATGAAATCCATGTAAGTTACTTTTAATCAAACAAAAATAAATTCACAGGTTATGGCTATAGTCATATTGTCTGTAACAGTAAAGTAACGTGCATTGTAAATTGCATCTTAAATTTCATTGTAGGTAGGAGTGACAATGCCGTTAGATTTTCAATTTACAATTTCATTTCCATCTTATGACATTTTAAATTTAGGACTGCAAATTAGAACGGTAAAACAAGTTTATATGGTCTGTGGCTAGGAACCAGATGCCAAACTCGCTAACTGTGCCTACACATATGCAACAAATGCAATAACCCAACCAATATAAGTCTCTTGTGTTGTGTGCGTGTGGAATAAATAAAGTTTGGCATCGAGATATAACGTTTTCTTTAATGGTCTTTGTATATGAGAACTGACTTAAATTGTCTTTTAGCATCAGTTTATAAACACAAGAAAAAAGCCATGCGTAAAAATGAAGAATTATGTAGAATGCGGTAAACAATGCTTGGAATCAACTTTAGAAAAAAACCCATGTTGGTAAGTGCAGTGCTGAAAACACAAAAACATTAACAAGATTTTTCAAAATAATGGAAGTGCATTGTGCTATTTATCTCACTGCATATTATTATTAACAGGCTACCATACAGACCAAGATATTCAAAAGGAAAACTCATTGAGCTCTGCAATAATTCAAAAGAAACTTTAACAATGGCCATAAATAACCGTTACAGTGCTATGGGACCAACTCCACAAGTTGACTGTGGTTGTACCAGAAGCTGTGAATCCCAAGATTTTAATCCCATATTAGAATCCAAACATGCTGACAATAGCACAACTAAATTCGTTTTGTACGTTTACGACAAACATGCAACAGTTTTGAAAGAGCGTTTGATATACGATTTAATCAGTCTGCTGTCTGACTTTGGTGGAAATCTTGGACTTTGGTTGGGTCTCTCCTTACTTTCTTTCACCAATTTGGTTTTTGTTGTTGCAAATTGGAATATGGTAAAATTGACCAATCACAACATACATTTGACCAGAAGAATTGAAGCTTGCTTAAAAATCAATCACTTGAATATAACAAAACACAAAAACAAAATATCTTGTAACCAAATTTTATATTTCTTGCTATACATTAGTTTATTAGCATTTGGTGGGTTTTTGATTGGAAACAAAATTTCACTATATTTGAATGAAGAAATTCAAATGACTGTATCAATAGAAGATCCAGCTAATGTGACTTTTCCTAATATCATAGTATGTGCAGGAGCTCATAATCCAAGACTTCTAAATTATACAGCAAAGTATTTCAAACAGTGGAAGCAAAACAATACAAAATACCATGTAGACATATTGGATCTTGTCAATTGGAATAATTTTACAGTTACTAAGCTGTGGAAAATGGCACATATAAAACCACTAAAGCGAAGTTATATAGCATTAGTTGTAAGTAAATTTATATTAAAATTCACAAAATATCGAGGTCGATAGCAATATTTTAAAATTTTCAATTCATTTAAAATTTTCAGAGTCCATTTCCTGATAAACTACTTCGTGTTCAGACGAACACTACCCTCCCCAACCCACAAGGAACTTGCGTTAGATATTCCTTTGGTAATTTACTAGTAAATGTAGCCTCCTGAAACCAATAAAACGCATAACTATTTATACATAGGTTCAATAAAGTTTCATTTATACAACATATTTTTGGATTACATCAAAGAAGTGCCAAATAATCTTTTCAAACCGGATTTAATACATGTCAGTATCATAACTTACTAATTTCAACTATCTCAAAATCCCTTTGTTTCCAGCTTTATTTCACTCCTAATGAAGACCCTAATTTTTCATACAATCTTAATACTGCTGCGCCATCTAATACGTGGACAATTTATCTGATTACAAGAAAAAATGCATGTATTCTGTACTTACAAGTATTGTCTCCAAAATTAATTAAACATTTCATAATAACTATTAGATTGAACGTCTCAACGCCAAAACCAAACCATGCAATGCAATTCTAACTGAATATTACAAGTGTAAAAGTAATTGCCTAGAAAATAAAATAAAAAGCAAACAATTGTGCAGGTATCTTCAATAGACAAAGAAGTATAGCACTAACTTTGTTCCAATCACTCGTTTTCTGAATTTATTCAACAGTATGCCATTTGCAATCAAGGAAAACGTCGCCTTCTGCAACACTTCGGCTACAGCCAAAGCAGTGCAAACATTGTACAATGAAATACACACCAAAATTGATGTTGAAAAGGAATGTTTGTGTGTACCACCTTGTAAACAATCGTTCTACAAAATCAATGATTTCAGTATGGATGTATTTGGCACAAATGTCATAACAATTGCTGTTCTTTTTCCCACTAATAAGATCGAAACCATTGCCGAAGAATTTAAGTATTCTTTTGTGGCTTTAATTTCCGACATTGCCAACACCTTTGGTCTCACTTTGGGACTTTCTGTTTTAACTGCAATCCGTTTCATATGTTCGCCTGCACTTCCATTTGTCAAAAAACAAAACAAGAAGAGTGTTAAAAACAAACTAAGCAGTTTAATTTAATTTGGAACTTAATCATTACCAATAGCCAGCACAAATTTGCACAAATGTTTATTAATTCTGTGAAACTCACTAGTGTCATTCGTAAGGTCATTTAAACCTCTCTAACATGTAAACATGCAACCTGGCTTCGATCGAGCCTCTATTGTTGTGGAAATCTGCCGACTCACCCATACATACATTTGCTCTGTATATAGTAAGATTTGGTCAGGGCTGTCGAGTGGGGGTTGAAGCCAAGACAAATTACTGGGACCCGGGAACCAACTGAAATTTTTTTTTGTTTTTTATGTGTGAAAACCAGGTAGGGGCCTGAGAAAATATTTTTTTATTGGAGCCCAGGTCCGCTCTCTGCGGCCCTGAATTTGGTAGTCAAACATTGCGAATATCCAGCACAAATTTATTCAAATGTATGTTAATTCTGTGCAATTTATCGTTGATACATCCAGCACAAATTTATTCAAATGTATATTAATTCTATGAAATTCACTGTTGATATTTAATAAAATCTATCAAACCTTTGCATTAGTTTCTGACATTGAAATAACACTTTTAGTCTCACTTTCAGCCCATCTATCTTTATACTCGTGCATTTCTTGTACAATTCTGTATTTTTAATTGTAAAAACGATCAACATAAAAAGTTATTACGAAATAAAAAATAAAAAATGAAGCTGTTCACACAAAAATAAATTAGTTGCAAATTTTCTTTTGGCCTTCAACCTAAACCAGGAGTTCTCAAACTTTTTAACATCATCTTAGTAAGCCAATCTCATGCAGGGCTCGAAATGCACCGAAGCAAACCGGAAGAATCTTCTGGCTTGTCAAATTATGAAGAAGGGTGTTCCGGTTTGTGAAAGTAATGAAAATATTGGCACACTAAAAACTTCGAAAACTGTTGTGTTTCGAGGGCTAGAAATTCGATGATTTTAGCCAAAAATCGATTTTTTTGACCAAAAAAATCGATGTTTTAGGCCGACAGACTAATCGATTTTGGAAATCGTAAAAATTTATAGTTTAAATGTTTACCATTTTTATATTTTATTACAATTTGAAATGTTGGTGCGCTGCAGAGAAGCTTAATTTCGTCTTCGAATTTCAAAATTAACCATCAAAACGTTTATAATTTTTACATTTTTACATTTTGTATACGAAGTGTGTCGAGGATGTAAAGGCGTTGCAAGCGAAGTG
>JAQIXU010001643.1:0-16052 GCA_034701245.1 Strigamia transsilvanica | reverse complement strand
AACAGCCGAAATAGCTCAGTTGGGAGAGCGTTAGACTGAAGATCTAAAGGTCCCTGGTTCAATCCCGGGTTTCGGCAAGTAAATAAATTTTTTTTTTGTTTTACTTTTAGATAAATATCCAACTAACCGTTTTTGTTTCTCTAAAACTGTTTAGAGTCTAAACAATTTCCCGTGTTTAGGACGATATTTACCAGCTGCCGAAATAGCTCAGTTGGGAGAGCGTTAGACTGAAGATCTAAAGGTCCCTGGTTCAATCCCGGGTTTCGGCAAGGAAAATAACTTTTTACTTTTGGACAAATATCCAACTAATTGTTTTGGTTTGTTTTCCAAAACAATTCCTCTAAACAATGTCTCGTGGATGGAACTACAAGCCGAAATAGCTCAGTTGGGAGAGCGTTAGACTGAAGATCTAAAGGTCCCTGGTTCAATCCCGGGTTTCGGCAAGAAAGAAAGTGAATTTTTTTTTAAATTCGATATTTTTTTCTTACCATCAACGATCCGGAATTCATGGTATCGTATTCGCATCGGCAGTAACCCGGCAAAATTTAAAAGATTTTTATTTTATTTTTCATATCACTGTCACAAATGCACTTTTAAATAAAAAGAAAAACAAACCGACAATTCAATCACCGCTTTCTTTATCTTTCCAATTTTTGAAAGCATTTATTTACTTCCAATCTGTCTCCAAATTATCTTTTCTGAAATTCGTGCTATGTCAATTCAATCTTCTAATAACCTCAGTAAAGAGCTTATCTAAATTAAATCATATCATTTTGTTATAAAAATTTGTTTTCTATCTAAAAATAAATCGCTAAATCAATAATCAGCAACTTAATGTCTCAAAATCTGAACACACAGCATCAAAACATTTGTTTATATATTTTCCAATTAAATAACATAATAATTAATCAGTTATTCCACTTCTTTGATGAGTGAACGATCTAAAGCTTTCTTGATCACGAATCCAGGTCAAATCTCTGCTCAGTTTCAACTAGTTGTCCCAATCTGGGTGGGAATATTAAATAAAAACCAGACTACTTTTTTCACAAGTGAGTCTATCCAGCTTAATTCTATTTCCATATCAGAATTGAGATCTGCGTAAAAAAAGAAAAAAAACTAAAACTTGGGCATTAACAAATTTGAAAAATAATTAAAAGCTTTTAATTAATTCAAAAAACTATATTATGTGTTCTTCTTTTTCTCACTAGGTTACAGCAACTAGTGACATCTCTAGATAATAAACGAAATCTTTATGCTTTTATGTAATGGAGCAAGAATTTAATGAAAAAATGAAAATAACAAAAGATTAAATGCCCAAAAATTGACCAATATCGCTTTCGTCCTCCAATTATACAACGTCACGGCTTAACCAATAATTCTTAGCCGCATCACGTGCTCGCCGCTAGTTTAAGAGCGTGCCACTCGAGGCACTGCATCTAACTTGATTCGCAAATTGTTTTTAATGTTAGTTTTTAATTTGGCTCGGTGCCACCTTTATCAAATCAATAATTTTTTTAAAAAGAACCACACCCCCGTTTACGCAATTCATGCGTGTTATTTTGAAACGAACTAGACGCGCGTGCTTTAAACCAAATATTTGTACTAAATCAAATCACCCCATCGGTTTTACGTGTGTAATAAAAATAAAATTAGATGAAACGATAAGTCCACTCGACGTCATCAGCGAAAAGATTTATTCAATCCTAAAACAAAAGAACTTCCAATTCCAATCAGAAAATAAAAACATAAAAATCCTAATCTATACCCGGTCACTTAAATTGATAACCCAAAAAATCCAACTCAACCAACTATGACAACCACGCAGTACCAACGCCTCTCCCGATTGGTCCATTCCCGCACGCACGCACAAACCAAACCTCCCATTCGCCGTATAATACTCCATTTGCAATCGGTTGTTATCTCGCGATCACCTTGTTTGTGCTCTCATGTTTATTTCGTGTTTTCCGTCTTAGTTTTCAGTCACATGTCTCAGCAAACTGACTAAGAAGTGAGAGTAAACCAGCCACTAATCACATGCACAAATGTCGGACGATCACAGTGTGAATTTGAGCGACGAGGACGAGTACGACGAAGGATTTCCAACGGCCGAACTTTCCGGACATCTGAGTAAATGGACGAACTACATCCATGGATGGCAGATCAGGTACATCGCCCTCAGAGATGGAACGTTATCCTATTACAAGTCCGAAAACGATACCACATATGGTTGCAGAGGTGCCATAAGCATTCACAAAGCGACTATCAAAGTGAGTTTGTGCCTACGCCGAGTTTTTCGTGCCAATTATTATTATTATTATTTTTTTAAATTTTTATTTATTTTCTTTTTATTTAATTTCAGCCACATGAATTTGATGAATGTAGGTTTGACGTAAGTGTAAATGATTGTGTATGGTACTTACGAGCTGATTCTGCCGAGGAACGGCGAAGATGGGTTGATACGTTGGAGTCATTCAAGGTATAAATGTTTGAGTAAAGTTTAAATAATGTTGGTTGAAATGTTACATAGTTTTGGAAGTTTGGAAAACCTCGTGATTAATGTTTTTAGAATTAAAACCGCTTGGAAAAACGGTAGAAAATTCGAATATAGATAGATATTTATGTTTTGAAAAATTTGAATTTAAATTTTTTCTACTTTTTGCAGAAAATTATTATTTTTGTGCTAAAATTCACATTTTAGGTGCTAAAATTTACATTTTATGTGTTAAAATGCACTTTATCATCTAAAATTCACATTTTAGGTGCTAAATATCACATTTTAGGTGCTAAATATCACATTTTAGGTGCTAAATATCACATTTTACGTGTTAAAATGCACTTTTACGGTTTAAAAATTCACATTTTAGGTGTTAAAATTCACTTTTCGAGTGTTAAAACGCACGTTTTAGGTGCCAACTTTCACTTTTAAGTATTAAAATGCACTTTATAGGCGAAAAACCGAATTTTAGATGCTAAATTGTCCATTTTTAGATGGATAAAAGCAATTTTTAGTCACAAAACAGACATTTCAAGAAGCAAAAACCCCAAAAATGTGTTTTAATGATGAAAATATTTTCTGCTTATAGGCAGAGTCTGGTTATGGGAGTGAAAACAACCTCCGACGTCATGGATCTGCCATATCATTAGCAAGTGCTAGTTTATCAGGTACAAGCAGTTCGTCGTTCAAAAAAGGACGTGGTTTACGGGAAAAACTGGCAGAAATGGAGACTTTTCGAGACATTCTGTGTCGACAAACGGACACCCTGCAAAGTTACTTCGACGCATGCGCAGAGTCGGTGGCCGTTATCACCAAAGACGATACAATGAGTAAACAATCAAATATTGTATTATTATTTTTTCTTTCTCGTGTAATTGTAAATTTCTCTTTCATTTCATTGCCACGCAGTGATTTCAGACGAAACTGACGAAATCGATGAATATGCACCGCACAATGGACCCCAAGTGAAACCGATTCGAGAAAAAGTTGGAATTAGGAAAGAATTGGTATTGCAACACGGTGCACATGCGATTGATTTCAAAGGAGAAGCTTTCACGTTCAAAGCGACGACCGCGGGAATTTTGGCCACGCTTTCGCATTGTATCGAACTGATGAACCAAAGGGAGGACAGTTGGAAGAGGCGCTTCGACCGAGAGATGGAAAGGCGCAAAAAGCTCGAGGAACTCCACAAACAAGCCTTGAACGAAGCGCAACAAGCAAAAACCATCGTCCTTGGTGGACCCGATTTTGAAGTTGGACAAAAATAATTTTTCGTTACGACAAATTTTTGAATTTCGGCTAATTTCGGCTAATTTCAGGAAGGTCCGCACAGTTCCATCAACGAGGAGGAATTTTTCGACGCTGTCGACGCCAGTTTAGATAAATTGGACAGCGAAGAAGAAAAAGTAAAGTCCGAAGTATTGTTCGAATAAATTTGGCAGAGAAAGTGACGAATTAATCACGGATAATTACAGAGGCAGCAGTTGAGTCGGATGAAAAACAAACACACGCCGAAGCAGTACACGTCGTTGTTGCAGCATTATCTGTGGCCCCAAGTGCGTGCAAATTTGTCATTTTGGTTATTTTTATTTTTTTAAATTTGCCTAATGGTTTTTTTAGGTCAATGAAGTGACGGTTGAGCAATTACGACATGCGAAAATGGGCGTCGGCGAAGGTGGTTGGAATTTATTCGCCGAGGACGGCGAAATGCGCATGTACAAACGGGAAGTGGAAGAGGGCGGTGTTGTCGTCGATCCGCTCAAAGCTGTTCACACTGTCAAAGGAGTGACTGGGCATGAAATGTGTCATTATTTTTTCGAACCTGACTTCCGGACGGATTGGGAAAGTAAATCAAATGCGGAGATTGAATTGATTTTTATTTGTTTTGAATTTTTTTGAATTTCTTTGAATTTCTTTACATTTTTCGAGTATTTTTGGAATTTCTTTGGATTTCTTTTGAATTTATTTTAATTTATTTGAATTTTTTTGATTTTTTTTGGAATTCTTTTGAATTTTATTTGAATTTTTTGGATTGTTTTGAATATCGTTGAATTTCATTGAATTTTTTTTTAACTTTTTTGAATTTTATTGAAAATTTTTGAAAATTTTTGAATTTTTTTGAATTTTTTTGAATTTTTTTTTAAGCGACCATTGAAAGCATGCGAGTGTTGGAAGTGGTTTCCGACAACACTATAGTTTTTCATCAAATCCATAAACGAATTTGGCCAGCAACGCAACGTGATTCCTTGTTCTGGTCGCACATTTTACGTGTTCCGAACGAAGAAGATCAAGACGCTCACGACATTTGGATCGTTTGCAACAATTCAACCGATTACACCGACACTCCAGTAAAAATTAACCAACGATTTGATTGCTTTAATTAATTATTTTGATCATTTTTATCGATCTTTATTTCAGACCAATAAATGCGTGCGATTAAAACTGACGGTAATTCTTATGTGTCAGACATTTATCGATCCTCCGGAAGAGGGTCAAGAAATCACGAGGGACAATTTGACGTGTAAAATTACATATTGTTCAACAGGTAATTAATTAATTAATTAATTTTTATCATTAAAAATAATTTTATATTTTATTATTCCAAAGTCAACCCTGGTGGTTGGGCGCCCGCTTCAGTTCTACGCGCGGTCTACAAGCGAGAATACCCGAAGTTCCTCAAACGATTTACACAATATGTAAAAGATCAAACAGAATTGAAGCCGATTATGTTTTGATTTATGAATTCTAGAATGTTAATTTTTCCTTTCTTGTTTTAATTATTATTATTATTATTATTTGATTTATTATTATTAGCAACGGTTGAAAATACCAGATGTTTACGCCATCCAAAGATATTAGTGCATGTTAAGAATGGTTAACTATTTTTTCTAAAATTTATATGGGTTTTGGAAAATGGAAATATAAGAATTTATGCAAATAATTTAATTCCGGATGCAGTATTGTTGTAATATTTTATGCGAGCATAATATTGATGTAAAAAAAAAAGTTGTTAAAAGTTGATTAATTTGTCGATACCGTCTTAATTTTTAAAAAAAAAAATCAAATAATATTATGCTCATTTAAAACTCTTCTTACATATACACACACATACATATGTGTGTATTAATTGTATATTAATGTACTCTAAATATTAATTTTTAATTACTGGATTCATACTGTACAAAAGATAAAACATTGTCCGAATTTGTTGGATTTTTCACATGGGAAACATTTTAAAACACTTGGGACCAAATTTTGATCGGGTATATTTGATAAATCATCAAAGCAAACATTTGGCATATGGTTAATAACTTGTTTTAACACGATCGTAAACTGATTGAATTTTTTCCATGCTTTTTTTCTCCCATCCCAATCATTGATAATGTAAAAATTGTAATAACTCTTAATAAAAAAAAAATTTAAAAAAAATAAAAACTGCGATTGTATTTTATAGATTGCGCTTAAAATTGACACAAATATTTTATTTACTGTTATTAGAAAAGTCACTTTTAATCAGTAAGCTAAGAGTTTGATTGTCTTCAACGAAAATTATCTTTGATACAGCATTCTTACGGTACTAATTAACAAATTAGAAATTTGAAGTGTTTTGCTAATTTAAATTCAAAAACATCACTCGCATACACTGTCTTAAACAGTCATTGAATCAAAATTTTGATTTTAAGATCGAGTACAGTCAAACCCCGTTATAACGAACCGCGTTATAACGAATTTGTGTAAATGACTTGGTTGGTCGGCCATAGAACACCATATTAAAAAATTTCGATATAACGAATCGATTTCTCGGGTCCCGAGCGATTCGTTATAACGAGGTTCGACTGTATTTGAGTAGCTGCGAGTGGGAATCACTTGAAGAAAATGGAGTGCAGTTGTTGATTTAAATATTAAATTTTTTATTGTATGAAAAATCATTCTGCGGCGAAGGTGATATTTTCTGCAGGGACTTGAGTTCATTTAAAGGGAACAAAACATTGCCATAGGAATGAATGTCAGCTTTGGTAAATGTTCTACTACACTTTTTCAAGAAAAGTCACCAAGCGCCAAAAACGTACAGCAAACGTACATCAACGTTGTTATCTGAATGCGTCGGAGTGACGTTCCGAAATACGGCGGAATAACGTTCCGAGGGACGTCGGTATAACGTTCGGTATGTGTTGGGTATATAAGGGCCACAATAACAGTAGCATTGCATCTCGCATTGCATCTCGCATTGCATCTCGCATCGCACCGCCAACCGTACAGTACCATCCGTCCATCGACAACATGCCGTACAGGAAAGCACCACCGAGTCTCAAAGAAATGTCTTCACTTGTGTTTACCAGCAATTTCCACACAATCCAGGACAAATTGGTGCACCAACCACCGATGATTATTGATGACGTCTTTGAAAAACTGTGTCAGCAATGTGAATCCAAGGCTTTGCCGTCAGAAATTTTTATTCGTCCCGACACGGAATCATTGCACCATTTGCACAAGTTCGATTTGCCTATTGAACATCTATTGGATCAAATCGGCCGCGTATGCACGAACCTTGTGAGCTTAGACTTGTCATGCGAGTGTGAAATCGAGTTCATTCACAAAGTCAAAGCGCTGAAACAATTGCCACGACTTCAACGATTGAATTTTGGGAGAAGTTCGGAATGCAACGTGTGCGAAATCGTGGAGAATTCCCCCCAATTAACGCACCTTGATCTGTCGCAATGCGATAATGTTTGTGGGATTGGTTCGTTAAGTGCTTGCACGAAACTGGTGCAGTTGGATATCTGCGGAACCGAAGCCACTGTCGAAAGTTGTCTTTCCCTTCTGCAAAACCTGCCAGTTTTGACAGTTTTCAAAACTGACAATTGGGACGAGATATTTCACGAGCTAAAGCAACAATTCGAATTAAACGGAACGGTGCGCGTTTGCTCGGATTCAATCGAACATCCACCAATGGCGATAGTAAATAGCGAAGATATCGACATCGCGGTCGCCAGTTTTCCTCGCCTGCACAGCTTAACTATTTCCGGGGAAAATAATTGGTGTTATTTGGAACACGCGATAATGCAACGATTGACCCATTTAACTCTGCATTTGGTCTTGGGCCTTGATATTTCTCTTATCGGTCGCTTTTTCCCCATGTTAGAGTGGTTGAAATTGGAATATTGTTATTCAATGTTGATTTCCAATCCTGCAGATTCGGGTGAGTACTTTAAGAACTTACGCGTACTACATATACAGGGTGGTTATAGCTTCATGTCGGAATTAAAAATAGCGACGTTATTGTTAAAATGTCCGAATGTGGAAAAGCTACACCTCGGTCACGTTCATGCATTTAATGACAATGTGGTTGCGCAACTTGTAAGCTCAAATGCACTTAGGAATTTGAAAATCTTAATCCTTCGAGACTGCGATAGGAAGCAAGATGATTTTCGTCGCTATGGTATTACTTTAAAGGGGATCATGGATTTGGTGAAAATGGGTAGTCCTTTGAGTGTGTTAGACAGTGTTGCTAGTGTTGATCATTCAGCCAAATGTGTGATTGACAATTACGTTAGCCAGAACAACTTAGATATTAAAATTAGCATAATTTGAAATTTGTGGTTTGTGAATTTTTTTATTTAATTTTTTTTATTTTTATTATTCATGACATATTCTAACTGTGGGCAATGATTTTGGTGGACTCTCGCCACCAGCACTTGCCAACACTTCTTACAGGAGGTGGCCACAAATTTGTAAAAATTCCTCAACATTTCTTGTTTTATTTATTTTTATTTTGGATTAAAACTCAAGTTTTTCCGGCTTTTAAATCAATTTTAAATTCTTCTGGAAAACACTTGTAAACAAAGCAACGCAGGAAAGCACAGCAAGTCCCTAACAATTTGTAAGGTAATAAAGTTTTACAATGGGCCTTAACATGTATACAAGTATCAAGTTGTCAAAAAATTGCCTCTGCATTTTACTTCAGGCATTTACGATGCAGGTAGCGCCGCAAATGGTTTTGCTAGCCAATGAAAGACACGACATTTGCCAATTTTTTGCGATGTTTTTGCCGATTTTTTCATGTATTCGAAAGTCGACGTGTTCGGTTCGAGTGCGAACGATTTGGACAAACGTGGATGCGAGTTGGATCTGTTATTGCCACTTAAACCGGAATGCAACGATACGGAGGTTAAGATTTCGGTACTTGTCTGTTATCCGACCACCAACCTAACCTAACCTAACCTAAATAAATAGGTTAGTTTAGGGTAGTTTAGGTTAGTTTAGGTTAGGTTAGGTTAGTTTAGGGTAGTTTAGGTTAATTTAGGTTAGGTTAGGTTAGGTTAAATTAGGTTAGGTTAGGTTAGGTTAGGTTGATGGTCGGATAACAGACAAGTACCAAAATGTCTAAAGAAAATTGTTTTGTTTGTGATTTTTCGACATTTTTCGTTTTGTTTTAGATTTTTTAACAACTTTCGTGTTTTGTTTTGGATTTTTCGACATTTTTCGCGTTTTTTTTTTAATTTTTAAACGATTTTTCAAAAAAAAAAAATTGATTAATTTGTTGATACGATACCGCTTAAAATTGACACAAATATTTTATTTACTGTTATCAGAAAAGTGACATTTAATCAGCAAGCAAAGAGTTTGATTGTCTAAATTGGCTGGTGTGAATCTGACACTGACGTGGCATTCGTTTCTTCTAAACACCGTGCAGATTGTGCAAGAGGAGAAAACTTCCTTTCTCTTTTTCTCTTTTCATTTCAGAACAAATTAACAAAGAAATTAATAAAAAATAAAAAATCAATTTTTCAAATAATAACAACAACAATAAATTAAACATTTGCATAATAATTATGTATATATCTGCATACAAATTCCAATCTTTGGCACTAATAATCTCTTTCAAAATTCAACTAAACTCAATTTTATCGAGATCTAGGGATCCTGCAACAAAAAAAATTATTATTTAATCACAACAATCATTTCCACACGCACGAAAAACAATTTCTTTTTACCGATTGTACATCATGTGACTCTTGACCAACTGTCCAGCAGCCAAACAAGACATTAACGACAATTCACCCGCCAGTACCGTCCCCCCAATTACGAGCGCTAATGTCGCCGCGTTTTGACCAGGATTTTCATCACACGACCCTTTTACGCCCAGAATGTCCAAACAAGCTGCTTGAGACGCTAATGACGTACCACCTCCAACCGTTCCTACTTCTAGGGAAGGCATGGTAATTGATATATGAAGGTCATTTCCGGTCGATCCGTCTCGTTCCATCAATGTGATGCAATTGGAACTACCGACTATTTGCGCAGGATCCTTGAAATAAATAAAAAACAAAATTTAAAAAAACAATTTCGCTATTTCTCTCATCTTTTGCTTCCATTACCTGTCCCGTCGCTATGAAAGTCGCAGCCACGATATTCGCAGCTTGGGCGTTAAATCCGCCCATCGCACCTGCCATCGCAGACCCGACAAAGTTTTTCCGGATGTTTAGATCGACCAAGGCCGACACGGACGTTTTTAGAACTTCTCGTACAACGGCGCCAGGTATAACGGCGCAACATACGATCCCTTTACCTCTGCCGTCGATCCTAGATATTTATCTCTTTGAATTTAATTTTCAAGAAATCTAAGTAACACATTTCATTTACCAATTAATTGCAGCCGATTTCTTATCCGTGCAATAATTGCCGCTCAAGACTATACTTTCAATGTCGGATTGAAATTCTTCTTTCAGCATTTCGAGTGCACGTTCGGTTCCTTTTGACAACATATTCATTCCCATCGCATCGCCCGTCTCCGCTTCGAAGCGTATGTACAAATCTCGTCCCGTGACCGTTGGTTTCAACCGCCGTAAACGTGCGAAACGACTCGTCGAATCAAAAGTCGACTTAATTTTTTCATAATTCTCATCTCGTTTCAACCATCGACACACCGCCCTGCAAAACAAAAAAACAAATTCTTAAATAAAAAAATCCCAACAAAAACTTCCAATTTCAATTCCTACACAGCTCTGTCGACCGACGAAAACCTAACGGCCGGTCCCCGCGTCATCGAATCATTCAGAAGAAACCCTTTAACGCCTCCAGAGCGCATCAACGCACTACACCCCCTATTTGTACTAGCTATAAGGCACCCTTCCGTGGTGGCCATCGGAATGTAATACTCCTTTCCATTCATCAGGAGAGGTCCCGCAACTCCCAATGGAACTGGCATATAACCGATGACATTTTCGCAGCAAACTCCCGTTACGTCCGAGTAATCGTAGTGACAGAAAGGTACGTTCGCCATTGCACTCTCATTTTGCAGTTTGGCACCCATTAATCGCCTCCGCAAAACCACCGCTCTCAGGGGGTCGTTAACGACGCTTTCGAGCTGATAACTCGCTATGCGCTTCGAAGTCAACAACGAAAATATTTCGTCGTCCGTTAACGTCGCACCGCAAGCCTGAAATAATCAACAAAAATTGTTAGAAATCAAATAAAATAAAAAAGATCGTTGGATGTTTAAAAATAATTACGGATTTTAATATCTGGAAACAATCTTCGATCGGTCGTGGCTCGGACGGCACCAAACACAAACCATTGTTCGTTTGGTCCGCATCTTCCGGGGTAGTCTGCGTGCATTTTGTGTCGTAATCAATTTTCCTTTCGCTAGTTAAACTCGAATTCGAAGAGCAGATCGTGCTGGATGGTGTGAGGTCTTCGTTTTCGGAGAGAACGGGCATGATTATCTCTTCGCTGTTGTACGACTCGAAGAAAATGTATTTGATAGCCAACGAGAGAACCAAAATGAGGATAACAACTTGATCGGGGCTGACGCAGAACCATCTGCCGAATAAAAAAGAATTATTAGTCACCACGAGTCCGTCGAAAGTCTGCGAGTATATACCTAACTAACATGGACTCTTCACTTATATAGTTTGGATGAACGGGTGGAGCCACTTCCGGACTGGAGTGCAGTTCGGTTATGATTGGCCATCTGCTGTGCACGTGTACGAGAGATAAACCCGCCGACTGCATAAAACATACGGGGTAACAAAAGTTGTATTCATCGTGATTGTTTATTACCATTATCAGCTTGACTCGTTGTAAGATTAAATTCGGCTTGTGTTCGTTTTCTTGTAGAGATCGGGCGAAAGATGTAACTTGCCAGACATTCACATCGCGTGATAGCTGTATTGTTTATCAGATAGATCAATATTAGTTAACAAGTAAATATTGGATCAAAAAGAAAAGAATTACTTCCAAGATGAGAGATAAACAAGCGGGGAAGAAAGTCATAAAGACCAAGTAATTAACAATAACAGAAAGACAAGCGAAACAACACATCACTTCGAGACGTTTCACACCTGAATTTAAAGAAAAAAGAAAAATTTCTTTTAGTAAAACTGACGAAATGAATTGATAATTTTATTTATACCGGATAAAGGTCCCACTCCTATAACGAGTGTGTCCACTACTGTGTCTAAGGTAATAGTTGGACCCAGCAACGACATACCTCGAGCAATATTATCACGGACTTCTTTCTAAAAAAAAAATAAATAAAAAGAAAAAATATCAAAATTTAATCAAACCAAAAAAAATCAAATGATAATACTTGATTGGAAGACGTAAGCGCAAATTGTGCCAGCAAACTAGCTTTCGAGAGATCGATTAACAAAAGAAAAATGGGCAAGGCTTCACTAGAAAAATTAAAATTTTGATAACAAAATGATTCGATGTTGCGATGTAATCAATTACTTTAATTCAGCAAAATCTCCTTGGAAAAATTTGATTACGCTATTGCTGAATACAAAACTAGAAAACACGGTGAACAGCAGCGCGATGCCCAACAGATATTTCGATCCGAGTTTGCGTAGATTTCTAAACTGATGGACAATGTACAGCACGGCCGTGCAGCGAATTATTGTCATGAAAATGATGTATGCATTTTTATCGAACTAAAACGAATAAATCAACAAAATCGCGACTAAAACGGACTCAAATATTTCAAGATTTACATCACTAGAGCTGCAATTTTTACTCCAAACACAAATTGTGTTGCTATTTAGCTGATTACCCATACAAAGTATCGATAACGTGAGGGTAAGCGTGAAGACTATCACTTCCCACGGATGGGATGCGCAAAAAAAGCCGTGGGTGTAGAAAATTTTCTCCAACATTTTCAACATGGATATCCTGCAATAAAAGATAGCATAAAGTAAAAGAAAACGAAAAAAGATAACATCTATTATTTTGTTTTAAAATTCATTCAATTGTTGTTAGTGCAGTCATTCAGGTTTAGAAACAATATGTAGAAGTAATTGTATGAAGCCATACTTGATTAAGACAGATATTCAGTTAATTAATCAGTAAAATGGATCTGACACGCGCATGTTTGTATTGTACACGTAGCCCAACCTTCGTCAAACGCTGGAGAATTTTTAACTGCACGGCCAAGTCATTATTACACCGTCAAACACTACTAACTTCGAGCTCGTATCAAATACACGCCACCATATCTATGACATCACATTTCGGAGAAAAAATTTAAGTACGGAGGCGCTGTAGGGCCATTTAACTGGACAGTGAATGAGTAATTCTTGTATAATTGCAACGGTTAGGAAACCGTAGTTATCAATATCAATATTCAATATTTTCAAGGAGTTATCAATATTTGTACATACATAAAGAGTCTAAAGACTTAAATTGTTACGATAAATGATGAAATGTGCGATTAAAGTGATTTGTTATATTTAAATAATAATAATCCCATAAAGATTATACAACGAAAATAGAGAAATATTGTTAGGCAAATTCGCCAAAGCAGATAACATCTTAGTGGAGGCCTAATTACTCTTGCAAATGAAGATAACCACCTGCGGCAAAGAACTAGACCAAATCGAATACGTATTTGGTGATTAAATGGGAACGTTATCGCAGAATATAAAGTAACGTTTATTCTAATTGCTCTAAACGAAATAGGCAATCGAGAGATTTTTTTCGGATCAAAACACAGGCGGAATTGGAGGGGAGAAAGGTGATTAACCTCACGAAGTACCGTAGAAGAGTTGCTGGTGGCGCCCTGAGGTGCTGGTTGTTTGTATTCACAATTTGGAGAAGAAATGATTTTGAAATTTAATGATTTCGTGACATCAGTATGAGTACATTTTAGCAAAAACTAACGGAACATTCGAATGTTCAGTCCTGTCGAGGAGTCAGGAGGAGTTGTCACCAGATGCGCCACCTACATGTTGTGAAGTGAAGTGAACTTAAAATACGCCTCTGTATTACTGTATTCTCAAAGCGGGAATTTTGATTTTGTTGTCTCACTTCTACACACGCAACCTTCGACCATGACGATATTTCGTAAAAAGTTATGTGACCGGACACCGGTCAAGAACCACATCAGAGTCTACCCTGACGCAGCTCCACGTCACCAGCTGGAGCTGCACACCAGAAGAGGTCTTCCGGCCTCTTGCAGGACGGAACCGGAAGTGGAGGCCCAAGTTGACCTGTTCAAATGAACGATTTGTAGCCTTCATTTTAAATCTTTATCATATTGTAGTTTCTATTTCATATGACTTTTTCATCAATGTTTTGCTTGATTTTTCTTAAAAATATCTTTTTGTAACACAATCACTAACACAATATTTTAGATGAAAATAAAACATTTATTGATTTAATAATTTTATAATAATTTAATAATTCGACACAATTACAAACACAAGAAAATCAATAAATGAATGACGACAAATCTGAATTTTAAATGTTAAAAAAAGAATAAACTTAGGCCCAATCAAGATGCCAGAAAATGGCTTAAACTCGATTAGACATTCATGATTAAATTTATACACATCAAACAAGTAAGTTAAAAGTTA
This sequence comes from Strigamia transsilvanica, assembly GCA_034701245.1. Taxonomy (NCBI): domain Eukaryota; kingdom Metazoa; phylum Arthropoda; class Chilopoda; order Geophilomorpha; family Linotaeniidae; genus Strigamia; species Strigamia transsilvanica. The sequence continues at coordinate 1,703 of JAQIXU010001643.1, read as the reverse complement.
AAAAATTAATTTAAAAAAAAAATGCATATTCTTTGAATTTTGCTATTCACGAAGTTGAACAAGTTTACATTCCAACAATGATCTTTGGGCAATTGCTTACGTCTAGCAATTACAACGACGACGTAAAGAAACTCACTGGTAAGCTTTAAAAAAACAAATTAAAAACGTTTAAAATGAAAAATTAATATATGAATTTATTTTGTTTAGGTGGCCGTAACGGATTTGGAGCAAAATGGTGCAATGTATTTAGCACAAAATTCACGGTAGAAACCTCTTCCCAGAAAGACGGGCAATCGTTTAAACAGGTAAAGTTATCAAAATTCAATTTTAAAGTTTTTTATAATGAAATAAATATTTTATTATTCTCACAATAGACATGGATCCATGTCTATTGTGAGAATAATAAAATATTTATTTCATTATAAAATACTTTAAAATTGAAACGGACAACATAAGCAAAGCCAGAGATCGGTACAGCCACTGGCGAAGATTTTACTCGCGTCACCTTTTCTCCCGATCTGAAAAAATTCAATATGTCGTCCCTGGATAATGATATTGTCAGCTTAATGGCTCGGCGAACCTATGATATCGCAGGAACTTCTAGAGTAGTTGAGGTTTTCTTGAATGGAAACCGGTTACCAGTAAGTAGACTTTTTGTTGTTGGTTTAAAGATTATATGTAAACATTTATTTTTAATTAGGTCAACAATTTCAATGATTATGTACTTCGGTATACACAAAGTGTGAGTGATCAGCTCGGGGAAGATTTGAATGTTGTGTATGAATGCGTTAACGCGCGTTGGGAAGTGGCCGTCACGATTAGTGATCGTGGCAAGTCAGTTTCGTGAATGGCATTGCCACAACTAAGGTAAGAACTAAATTGTATAAAACATTTTTTTTTTTAATGATTTTAATTTTTTTGTTATTTTTTTTAGGGTGGAAGACATGTAGACCATATGTAGACCATATATTAATTTTTCATTTTAAACGTTTTTAATTTGTTTTTTTAAAGCTTACCAGTGAGTTTCTTTACGTCGTCGTTGTAATTGCTAGACGTAAGCAATTGCCCAAAGATCATTGTAGGAATGTAAATTTGTGTAACTTCTTGAATAACTGCTGGCACTCCCTGCCCGTTGTTATAAACACTTATGACGTTGTTGATTTCAGACGTGCTGCTGGTGCTTCTTCATCAACTGTTGTTGACATTTCATTTATGCCAGGACAGACTCAATAATTCCAGAATTTTGAACTTGTTGTATAAGTTCGTCATTGAAATTACACGAAGGACCAAAACTTTTAGCTTGGCATGTCATGGTCTCTGATGTGGGAGTCAAAAGTGGGAGAATCCCACTTTTGTCTCCCACACCAAAGAGACCATGACACGCCAAGCAGTTGATGGACAGCCAGATGTGGTGCTTAATCTAAAAAAATTAAAAATAAAATCATTAAAAAAAAAATGTTTTATACAATTTAGTTCTTACCATAGTTGTGGCGATATTATTCACAAAACTGACTTGTTGAAAGCCACAATCACTAATCGTGATGGCTACTTCCCAACGCGCGTTAACACATTCGTACACAACGTTCAAATCTTCCCCGAGCTGATCACTCACATTTCGTGTATACTGAAGTACATAATCATTGAAATTGTTGACCTAATTAAAAATAAATGTTTACATATAATCTTTAAACCAACAACAAAAA
>JAQIXU010001642.1:0-16064 GCA_034701245.1 Strigamia transsilvanica | reverse complement strand
TCGTTTTAAATAAAAAGATGAGTAAAAAAAATTGATAAAACGCCAATTAAAAAGACGAAATCTTATCTCTTCTAAGTGTTATTGACATGAAAAAATACAACTAATCTTTGGTCGAATAAAAATGTGTAACTTTTCAATACTTGGAGACAGTTTGGAACCTTGAAATGTTAAATGTTGCCACATCTCAAAACGCACATAGAACAAATAGAATGACTACTGTCAAATGAACGGAGAACGTTTGTCCTACTTTCATTTTCGTCCCCGATTATTAGCTGCGTTTGAAGAATAAATTTCTAGTTTTTTTTTTAAAATTAATTTTTACTGATATCAAATTTAGATCAGTGCTTCCTGACCGCTCGCTCCGCTCTTCCTGGCTATTCACCACCGCCCATTCCTTTCAAACGGGCCACTCGCCGCCACCTCCCACCTCTTTGCACAAGTGTATCAAAATTATAATGACATAATCTTCTATGCCATAGTTTTAAATTATCACCAATTTCCTCTTCCAAGGTTTCTTTGGACCCTATTTCAGGGTCACCACAACCTTTAACTATCTTTTGAACCATATAGATCAGTTGACTCCAAGATTCAAACCACAAAAACATATAAAATGCAAAGAGCAATAGAACACGGACTCGACCCAAGTTTACCAGTTGCTTGGGCCATTCATTATGGCAAGAGTGGATATATCATTCTTACCAGTGGCTTAACTTCGAAAAAATGGTAGCTAGATACAGAAAAAGTATCTGAATAGGCCTGATTTCATTATACCCTCTGCACATCCAATAGCTATTCAACAGATCCCTATTAAAACTTATACATTCTGTGGTCTTGTAGGTACAAGTTCCTTTAGACATTACAACCAAGCAGCAACTTTTTCCTATGGTTTCTTGTACGAAAATAGAAGGTCAGCTAAGTGTAGTTTTCTACTGCTTTTAAAATAAAATAAAACCTTTTGTTTCAATTGCAGTTGTAAGAACATTGACTGGCTCAGAAATAAACACAAAATTTAGTTTGTACTTACAAGTACCAGAATTTTGGCAAGGACAATTTCGCCATCTAGTAAGTTACTTTGAATCAAAAGGAAATATATTCACAGGGGGCTAGAGTCATACTGTCTGTAACAGTAACGTAACGTACAATTTTCAATTCTCTCGATATCTGATATCACTGTAAATGCAAGACTGCAAATTAGAACGGTAAATTAGATGCCAAACTTGCTGACTGTGCATACACATATGCAACAAATGCAATAACCTAAACAACATAAGTCTCTTGTGTTGTGTGCAGGGGCAGTGCCACCTTCTCTTGCGCCCCCCTGCAAATTTAAAAAATGTCGCCCCAAATCACAAAATTGCCCCAAAAAATGGCCCCTTAACATTCGGCGGTCTCCTGCGCCACATACCCAGCTTACATTGTAGCACCGCTCCTGGTTGTGTCATTCAGACTGAATTTTGCCTAAATTTTACAAATCGCGACTATATTACAGAAATTTCGAGCAAATTAGCAAATTCAGACTGAATTTTGCCTAAATTTGACAAATAGCGACTAAATTTTGCCTAAACTTGACCAATCCCAACAAGATTTTGTCTGAATTCGACAAATATCGCTCACTTTCACCTTAATTAGACTAGATTTCGGCTAAATTTGATAAATTCCGACAAAATTTCGGCTAAATTTAATAAATTCCGACAAAATTTCGGCTAAATTTAATAAATTCCGACAAAATTTCGGATAAATTTAATAAAATCCGACAAAATTTCGGCTAAATTTAATAAATTCCGACAAAATTTCGGCTAAATTTAATAAATTCCGACAAAAATTCGGCTAAATTTAATAAATTCCGACAAAATTTCGGCTAAATTTAATAAATTCCGACAAAAATTCGGCTAAATTTAATAAATTCCGACAAAATGTCGGCTAAATTTAATAAATTCCGACAAAATTTCGGGCTTGTCGGTCTGAAAGTGTTCCTAAAACCTTGTTTGTTCCCACACATCAAGCAAGAAGAAATATTATCTTATTTTAAAAGAGATAATAAAAGACGTCACTGTATATCCCGAATTATTCATTGGTAATCACGATTGATAAGGTAAGTGCAACTACGGATTTGCATTAGACTCCTCTACTCAATTCGATACAAAGATACGAGTAGGGACGCGACAATACATCATATTAATCGGACCTTGTAAAGACCCACCCCACCACGTATGTACAGATAAGCACTTGACAGAAGTTTTATCTTCAAGTTACCTGATACCTGATAGAACTGTGAGTACCACTTTTTGTTTCCGTTGGACGAACTCTTTCAGACATTGCTTCGTTGACGGAATGGATTTGTGAGTACGAGAACTTTAGACAAAATGACCACCTATTCAAATATAAGTCTCATTTTTAATCATCACATTACATAAATGTCATACAACAATAACAGTTTCATAAATGCTCTGATGAATAATAACATTAAATAAGAATTTGATAAATTAAGAAATCGGTGTGCGTTTATTCACATAATCAGCGATGACCAGACGCGACAAAAAAATTAAAAAAACTAAATAAATATTTAAATTATGTGACCGTTTCTTCAGCAACTCTCTGCTTGCGAGCGAAAGAGAGAAAAACTTGTTCCAGAGTTGCCTGGCTCACGGAATAGTCTTCGAGATTGAATCGTGCTTTCGCCTCCTCCATTGATTCGAAGAGATATGCCCATTTGGTTTGCACGTCCTTTATGTGATAATGCACGAGTCCCTAGAAGGAAAATAGATTAATGTGAATACGCAGTTGGCAGTTTGTCTTACTTGATGGATGTCCTGAAGAACGGCGCTTGGGAATGTGTGCTCGATAAATGTTTGTAGTTCTGTCTGGTTGTTTGTGATCAGGTTTATGGTTGAATTAGAGTTTGGTTTGAGTTTGGCTAAGATGGTAAATCCCTGGCTGAATTTGTTCTTGAGATGTTGGATCGGACCGAAGCACTGGAACTAACCGTTCACCATTATGCCAACTCTGTTGCAGAGGACTTCGCATTCTTCCATACTAGAAAATTAATCAATTTCACTTAAATTTGTCAAAAATTAATCAAAAACTAGTCAAAACTTAGTTAAAACTTAGTCAAAACTTAGTCAAAAAATTATCCGAATATTACCTATGCGAAGTCAAAACAACTGATATTCCCCGGCTATTAGCACTTCTTAAAATATCCCATATTTTTCTTCTGGCTACTGGGTCTACTCCAGTTGTGGGTTCATCCAGAAACACGACCGGCGGATCTCCAATGAATCCCAAAGCAGCACTCAGTTTTCTTTTATTTCCACCGCTAAACACAATTACAAAAATGTTTTCATTCAAATCGTCAGCACTGATTAAAGTCCTTTTCAATACCTATAGAAAAGCGTGATTTTATCAGCGTGTTCGGTGAGATCAAAGTCCAAGATGTACTGATCAACTATTGCCTTCACTTGGACTGTGGGTATTCCTCGCAAGCGAGCAAAAATGTTAAGAATTTCTCGCCCAGTCAAGTGCTCAATGAGTGCATCGAATTGTGGACAATACCCAACTTGCTTTAAAAACTAAACCAAATATAATTAGCTTAATGCACATGGCCAGATGAAAAACTTGTCCGGCTTTATTTACTTGTCCGCGCTTGTGCCGTACACTAAACCCGTTAATGTAAGCGTCGCCGTGTGTGATGATCAAATCGCCAGTAAGCATTTGGAACGTGGTAGTTTTGCCGGCCCCGTTGATTCCCAGCAGACCGAAACATTCAGCAAAATGAACTCCAAAACTCAGATCGTCGACGGCTGCGAAGTTTGAGAATACTTTCCGCAAATCCTGGACCACCAGAACATCGGTGTTGATGATGTCTAGAAAGACAAAGAATGCTCTGCATCTTTACAGTGTTGCTTAAGATAACTACTTTATTCATATGAACACAAACAGAAAAACACTTAATAACAATTGTTTTTATTTTTTCACACTCCTCCTATTGGCTAGTGTTCTATAGAGCTCTCCCATTAGCTGGAGACCAAATATCACAACTGCAATACCCCCCAAAAAAATCCATATTGGTCACTTCCAGATTATCTAAAATTAGGTTAGTCAAAAGCAGCTTATCTAAAAAAATTGATCGATCATATTTGTTTCATCAAAGTTTCAAAATGGCATCTAACAAAAAAACTTCAGTGAGTAATCAACCCAAATGTAACACCTGAAACAATGCCAATTGAAATTACACAACATTTATATGCTAAAATACGATTTCATTGGATACCTTAATCATGTGACTGGCACTAAGATACTTTTATGACCTATTTTTATGTTATGTGGTCTCCAGCCCTGTGACAGCTCTTTATGACGGTTCCACGTCATAAAAGCACGGCAAAAAAGAGCGCGCCGTCAAAATAACCTAATATAGGTTAGGCGGGCAGTTTTGACGCTGCACTGTTTTGACGCACGCTATTTTGACCCCGTGCTATTTTGACGCACGCTATTTTGTCCGCGCTTTTATGATGTGCTACCCTACATGACAACAGCCAACAGGAGGAATGCCACACTAATGCTGAAACAGACTTTATTGCAGTCAAAGTTATTCCTGGTCCAACTTTTAATTTTAAATTTTCCTCGACTGGAAAATACCCCAAAGACTGTAATGTAAACCACTCACTTGGATCATGAATTCGCTGCTTTTCTGCAACCACGTCTTCATCCAATGCATTTCCCAGGTCGTCGTACATGTTGGTATTGTTTCGATTTCCCACCGATCGGTATCTTGTCTGGCGAATTTTGTACCACAGCGTATAGAAAACTCCATGTTCGATCAGCGCCAAAATAACGAAATACAGAACTCCTACCAGAGCCATCATGGTAACTTCCTGACCTATTCCAGGGTAATCCCACTTGAAATAATCTGGTTTTATGTACAATCCAGGAAAGAGATCATTCAGAGATGACAGCTGAACCATTTTCATCAATGCCACAGTCACGGTAAAATTTGGCACCAGCCGGAACAACCACTGAATGTCTTGTCCAATCTGCTTCAACGAATCACTCCCGAATTGTTGGAATGTGTTGACGGTGATGCTCAAAATGATGCCGGCTAACAAATTAGCTATCGTCAGTCGACTGAACCCCGTTGCCGGAAGTTTGGCCATGAACGACACCATGTAGGTGAAAGGAATCGAACACCACCCGTACAATACGAGCAGCAAGAACACAATTCCTGCAAATTAAAAAAAAATTCAAACACTAAATTCCACTTTTTACACAGATCTCATCTCGGAACCTTCTGATCTCGTCTCGGAAAATCGAATTTTAAAATGACCGAGATCCTGGAAGTATAGTAAATGTGCCAATAAAGAAACTAAAGCTTAAAAATTTTAAAATAGTGCCTTACTGAGTAATGCATCTGACCACTCACAAGAATAACAAAGCCTGTGGTGATCCCAATGGGGCGTTCCCATGTTGCCACATGCTGGGCTAGGTATACCTGCCATTCAGGTCCCCGCTCGTGGTGATTTCCAGTTTCTCCGAATCCCGTTTCGCTGAATTTTAATCCGGATTATAGGATTCACAGGACAAAAATCAAATGAGCATTTTTTCGATTTTTTCGATATTCGATTTTTTTTCTTCGATTTTTCCACATTTGCTATTTCTTAACGTGAGGGATTATTATAAATCAGCCCGGAGCGTAGCGTAGGGATCTATGTGGAGGGATCTATGTGGAGGGATCTATGCGAAGCGCAGCGGAGCATAGATAAAAAACAGTACCTTCTGCTTTTAAAAACCTAAAAACAGTTAATCAATTTTTTTTCAATTTTTCGATTTTTTGATTTTTGTCCCGTTAATCCTATCCAGCTTAAAATTCGGCAAAACGGGATTCGGCGAAACGGGAGTAAATCCCGCTCGCCGATTCATTCACCCTCAGGCAATGTCAGATTGCTGTCACCTCATTAGCCAAACCGATCACCTAATCAAAGAAATAAAGGTGGCATTTTCCCTCCTCCCCAGTAGAACTGAACCAACAACCGAACAAACCACAACAATTGACTACCGCGATCCTTATCGAGATCCTTACCGAGTCAAACATTATAAAACATACAAGGTGTGACCGAGGACGTAGACAAAGGCAGTGTGGCTTCCAAAAGGCACTGTTTTCCTAGTCCTAACTAGTAAAAGTAGGAATGACTGACATAATCGGCCATGAGACACTTGAAGAAGAGTGTATTCATTATTGCCCCGATAACCTTAACCCAAAGTCCAGTGAACAATATAAGGATCAGTCATCAATTCTTTTGTGATTGGTTGGTTCAATCTGATGTCACAATGTGCCCTTCTACTATAACGGTATCGGTCTTTATTCCATTTCAAGTGAATGGATGATGATTACGAACACAAAGAGTAAGGTTACTTCAATCCATTTTTTTCTTAATATCTGCAATTTTTGGAAAGCTATTTTTGAATTCTTGAATTTCTGTAGGTACAGTTTAAAACTACACATGACAAATTTTTTATCTGCTGCCTAAGTGAAGTCATAATCAGGGCACATTGTGATGTCACATCGTGTCCCAGATGTTCTAATGCTAGACCGGAACCCCATCCTAATATCTGATGACTGAACCTTATATTGTTCACTCGACCTTACCCTACCTGGAGTATCGTGGCCAATCTGAATAATACGAAGTAGTGCGACAAGTTGGGACTCCCGACCAGTTGCACGCCCATATTATCCTTCAAACCCATTAGACAACACACAAAGGCCAACCAAAGTCAGTCTACACCCAAAGGATTAAATCGTGTCCAACGAGTGGACTGAACAGGGCAAGAAGAACCAAGACGACGCCATTACGAACACACGTGGAAGCAAACCAACGCGTGATCAGATGACGCCATCCCGTTGCGTACATTTTTTATCCAAATGTAAACTAAAGATAATACAAGACGTCTTAAAACTGTTCACAAGTGTTCAGACTAATCTTTGGTAAAACGAATCATAACAAGGTAAGTGATCTCTCTCGATTCAATCAAACGACGGAGTTGCACCAAACTCCCTCTACCCCATCTTAAACGTTTAATACACAGGGTGTTTACTTAATTACTTTCCAGCCAGATAATTCCAAAACGCAAAATGTCATCAAAATTCTGATGATCCTTTTGAGTATGAAGCATCAAACCTACCAGTTTTCTCTCCTCCAGTGAACGTTCCTGTCTGGTCGACGGTCGAAAAAAGTATCATAAGCAAAACCGAACAAACAATATGCGTGGAATAATCCCAAACGAAAGAAGCGGCCCAGAAAGAACTCCCGCCGACACCGGTCATGAGCTGCAGATGTTTGGACTTTGTGGCCCGCTCGTGGATCGGAAACACAATGAATGACGAAGAGAGGAACGAAAGCCCGACTGGCACGAACACGCCCAACATGATCGACTTCACCATCCGTAAGATGGCGCTGATGGGGAAGTTGGTCTGCTTGTCCGTCTCCAGCGGCGCGTTCTCGACGACCAACGACACGTTTTCGGTGTGGCTGGAACATCGCGCCATCGCGTTGTGCAACAAATTGAGCGCGAGCGGTTTCGTGTGGTAGAAGAGCCCGTTGTACCACAAATTCATTTGTGTTTTGTCGCTGGAATTGATTCCGACGATGTATTTGTCGGAATAGTCGACGAAGTGCTGCTGGCTGAGTTCCTCCAAGAAAGTTAAGGCGTCGCCGGTGAAATTGACGAACGTGGTGTCTGGCGGGAATGAGGCTTTGTAGCATTTTTCGTAGTCTGGGGGGAGGTTTTGGAGGAAGGCAGTGGTGGTGCCGTACTGCGAGATGTCCATGGTTAGCGCGGGTAAAGTGGTGGGGGTTAGATCGATCCTGTTGTTGACTAGGAGGACGGTGGTTATCATTATGATTGGTAGAAGAATCTGGTGGGATAAAATGAAAGGATTTGTTAAGGATTGTGGGTGGTGGGTGTGTTGGGATTGTGTTTTTTGTGTGAGTTTTCAAGATGTGTGACAAATTTTTTTTTAGAGTTTTCAAAATTGCTGCAAATTTTATCTAAATTCGACACAAATTTGTTAAAGTTGGACGGAATTCTTAAAAAATTCTGCAAAAATTGCCTAAATTGGACAAATTTCATCGATTAATTCGATAAGAATTTGAGAAAATTTGTCAATTTTCATTAACAATTCGTCAAAATTCAATAAAATCCGTCAAAATTCACTAAAATTCATTAACAATTCGTCAAAATTCAATAAAATCCGTCAAAATTCACTAAAATTCATTAAAATCCCTTAAAAATTCGACAAAATTCATTAAAATTTTGACAAAATTTGTTAAAATTCATTTAAAATTTTGTCAAAACATGTCAAAAATTATTAAAAACTTGTCCAAATCCATTAAAAATGCGACACAATTTGTTAAAATTCGTTAAAAACTAGTCAAAAGACCCCAAAAATCATTAGAAATCAGTCAAAATTCATTAAAAATTAGTCAAAAGATGTCAAAAATCATTAAAAATTCGTAAAAATCCATTAAAAGCTCGTGAAAACTCATTAATATTCATCAAAACTCCATGACCAATCTATCCTTACTTGAGCTATCAGCAAGACCCAACGGCGTTTCGAATAATACCACCGTTTTAAAACCAACGCCGTAAACTGCTGCATCCATAATTGGACATTCGTTGACCGTTGGACGATCCTCTCTCTGTTCCCATCCCCGATTCCAACTGCAAAAACCAAGTCAAAAAACAAAAACCATTTAATTATCTCCGATTTATGTATTTACCATTGTAGGTAAGTAAATTAGCGTCCGATTGATTCGGCTTGATGACGCCGTTGTTGGTGCTACTGGTGCTGCTTTCCTTGACGCTTTCGCCAACCTTGAGAAAAACTTCTTCCATTGTCGTGACGCAAATGCCGAAACTGTCCATTCCGAATTTTTGCGTATACGATTCGAGGTGCTTAAACATGTCGGCGAATTTCTCTGAGGATTCCGAAGGGAGAATGAGACTTAGTTCGGTCGCGTTGTCGGATTTCATCACGACTCCCGGAACGTGTTGCTGAACCAATGCGCAAATGGCGTTCACGTCGCAGTGGTGGGCTTTGCTGATGTTCAAATGGTATCCGGCACCTAGAAAGAAATTATTTAGAAATGCAAAAATGTAGAAATGTAAAAATATTAAAAAATGAAATATGTTAAATAGACATTGAAAAACGTTGACAAAATGTTGGAAATAAATTAAAAACATTGACAAAATGTTGGCAATAAATTAAAAACATTGAAAAATGTTGAAAAAAAAATAAAAACATTGAAAAAAAATTAAAAACATTGAAAAAAAATTAAAAACATTTAAAAATTTTGGAAAAACATTGAAAAATGTTAAAAACACTGATAAAATGTCAGAAACATTGATAAAATGATAAAAACATTGATAAAATGTTGAAAAAATTAAAAATATTGAAAAATGTTAGAAAAAAATTAAAAACATTGACAAATGTTAGAAACATTGATAAAATGAAAAAAACATTGATAAAATGTTGAAAAAATAATAAAAACATTAAAAAATGCTGATAAAATATCAAAACATTGAAAAATGTTAAACAAAAATTTAAAAAATGTTGAAAATCATTGAAAAATGTTGAAAAACATTGAAAAAATGTTGAAAAACATTGAAAAAACGTTGAAAAACATTGAAAAAACGTTGAAAAACATTCATTAAAACTTGAAAAGCACTGATAAAACGTTGAAAACCATTGAAAAATTATCGAAAAACGTCGAAAACCAGTGAAAAATCATCGAAAAAAGTCGAAAAACGCTTTTATTTTTAAAACTAAAAACCTAAGGCGCGTTTCATAAATATAAAGCCAACCAAAAAAATTGGCTTTCCAGCAAAACAATTAAAACTATCACAAAACCGTCTGTTGCACATAAATACTTATTATATTTTACAATTTTGCTCATTTCGCAACAATTCAGAACGCAAATAACTACTGGTCACAATTGAAAAGCAAATTTTTGCCTTTTTGCAATGTTGCAAAATTATAAAGCCAGGTTAGATATTTTCATAAATTTATATATTAAGTGGTCATATTAACAACAGGAGGCATCTAAATCATTAGTTAAACATGGCAGACACCTTTGACTGCCAATACCTAATTGATTAGTTCGTAAGAAGCTAAAAAGTAACAATGGGAAGAGAAAAACCCTTAAGTGACCATGAAAAAGGATTTATCTACGCACGGAAAGGCTGCTGGTATGTCATCCAGAGATAGTCACAAAATAAAATTAAAAGTCAGAAATTTGAAACAAACGGTTTTGTGATAGTTTTAATTGTTTTGCTGGAAAACCGTTTTTTGTGGGTGGCTTTATATTTAGAAAACGCGCCTTAAAAAACCTAAAAAAAACCAAAACAATTAAAATTTTCAAACAACTCACCATATCTCTTCTTCAAAAACAGCGGAGAACCGCAACACTCGATCTGCCCTCGTGCCATAATCGCAATCCTATCGCCCAACACATCCGCCTCCTCCATGAAGTGCGTGCTCAAAATAATGCACCGATCCTTCCTCGATTCCTGCAACAACTCCCAAATAGCTCTCCTCGCTTCGGGGTCCATCCCCGACGTCGGTTCATCCAACATAACAATCTAAAAAAAACCAAAAAAATCAAAAAACCAACAAATAAACAAAAAATCCCAACAAACTTTTGGATTCCCAATGAGCGCGATTCCCAAATTCAACTTCCGTTTCATTCCGCCGGACAACTGCATGGCGAGCGTGTCCCTTTTGTCCCACAATTGCAGTTTCTGCAACAGATTCGTCACTTCCGTGTTGAGTTTCTTGGTCGAGTTGATTTTGAGTTGTCCGAAAAACTTGAGATGTTCGTGCACCGTGAGCGTGCTGAACAGCATGTTGTGTTGCGGGCAGAGGCCGAGGTTCTCGCGAGCGAAGTCGATGTTGGTTCGGATGTCGTATCCGTTGACGATGGCCGTTCCGCTCGACGGCGGGAACATTCCCGTCAGGATCGACATGGTGGTGGTTTTGCCGGCCCCGTTGTGACCGAGGAGAGCCGTTATTTGGCCCTCGTAGATGTTCAGACTCAAGTTGTCCACGGCCGTTTTTCCTTTGCCGTAATTCTGAGAAAAAAGAGAAATTATTTTGGTACCACAAATCGACTTTCCACACAACAAAAAAAATTACTTTAGTTAAATTTCTTATTGCGATCGCCGTCTCAAGACCACTCGGTTCCTTTTCAAAATTCAACGAATTTGAATTATCAACGTCGCCTTCTTCCGAATGCAACTGGTCAATTCTGCACCAATAATCTTTCTACAAAACAAAACCAAAAAATCAAACAAATCAAATAATCAAAACAAATAATAATAATAATTACCGTGAATATAAAATACCAAGGTTTCCCCACCCCGTAAACCCCGGGAAACACATTATCTAAATACCACGTCAAGCCACCGTACAGAAAACAATCGATAATAAACATCATAATTATGTACGCCATTGTTAAATCGTCGCCTTGGTAACTCGGTTCGTTTAAATTACTCCAATTGATCCCGATACCTGAAATTATCGATTAATTAGTTCAATCGTTCATTTGTTCATCCCACGCGATTAATTAAATGGAAATAACTCACTTCGGCCTTCGAAAGCGACGATAAAACGAACGGCCCACGCCATCGCCATGTTGGGGAAAATGGCGGCCAGCAGTTTCGACGACAAATTCAAATCGTGGTAGTTTTGAGACATCAAATTGAAGGGGATGGAGAATGTGAGCACCCAGGCGAGGACCCCGATGGCCGTGGCGATCGTGGCTAAAAATTTTTGTTTTAATATTTCTTTATTAATTTCATTTAAATTTTATTGCGTTTCGTACGTTTTGAAAAGAAGCAGGAAATGAAGAAACAAAAGAAAATGGCGCTCGTGATGTACAAAACGAAAATGAATAGAATTAATTCGGGAGATGAGTAAGATAGGACTGGGTATTCCTGTATTTTGAAGCACAGGAAAATGACGATTATGATCGAGCTGTACAGCATCATGATGAATGAGCTGATGAACCAGCCGACCCACTGCAACCACCCGGGTAGACCCATCAACTTCATTAGTTCCTGAAATGTTGAATTTGCATTATTTTTTTGTCAATTCGGGATTTTTTTAAAGAAAAAGACGAAATTATTTCGGGTTTTAACGTTCCGAAAATCGACGTTTTAAAACCAAAATTACATTTTTAGCTTAATAATAGACGGTTTTAGCTTAAAAATCGACATACTTTTTATAGGCCAAAAGTTGTCATTGTACTGCTACATTACTTTAATATTGTCGATTTTTAGTCTAAAATGTCAATTTTTTTTATTAAAATGTAATTTTTTATTTTAAAAAATATTGATTTTTAGTCTAAAATATCATCTTCTGTTTAAAAAGTCACATTTTTCACAAGAAATATCGACTTTTAGTCTAAAATGTCAATTTTTTTTGTTTAAAATGTAATTTTTTATTTTAAAAAATATTAATTTTTAGTCTAAAATATCATTTTCTGTTTAAAAAGTCACATTTTTCACAAGAAATATCGACTTTTGGTCTAAAATGTCAATTTTTTTTGTTTAAAATGTAATTTTTTATTTTAAAAAGTATCGATTTTTAGTCTGAAATATCATTTTTTGTTTAAAAAGTCACTTTTTTTTTTTAAAAAAATATCGATTTTTGGTGTAAAATGTCAATTTTTTTTTGTCTAAAACGTCACTTCTTTAAAAAAATATGTTGACATCTGGTCTAAAACGTCGATTTTTGCTTTACAATTAGCAGTACCAATTTCCCGAAAATTTCTCCCGAAAACCCGGAAATCCAATACATTTTAACGCTAATTAAAACGGTTCATTCATAAACATAAGCAACTGTAGATAAATTAACGAGATAAATCAACCCACAGAAGCTTTTCAAATTAAAAATTTCCTTTTTTTCCATTTCCTCCCACAAATTTTCGCTTTTTTCTTCAAACTAAACTACCTTAACACCCATTTCCTTCTCCCGCACAACATATTTAATCAGCGTCGGCGAAATGAACACGAAACTGAGAACGATAAAAAGCGGCAACGTATTTTGAAGAAACTCTGAAAAACCATTATCCTGATAATAAGGTGGATACGGAAATTTTTGCGTCGTAATCTAAAACAAAACACAAAAAAAAATAAAATAAACAAAAACAATTTTTTTAAGAAAAAAATCAATAATTACTTCGAAATCGGATGAATTAAAACTACTCGATGTTAACTCCATAAACCGTAAAGCGATATTATGTTGTAGAATCATAAACATTTCATAATTAACTGCAAAAATCTTTTATAAATTACTGCAAATTTTAAATCCAAACAAAACTAACCGATAGTCGTCAACGGTCCGGGCTTAGTAATGGCCGGCGCCAATAAATTCGTTTTCCAGTCGGTAATTGTATCGGGCAATCGTATACGGTAATGAAGTCGACTGGGAATCGACTTATTGTCAATACCGACGAAGCTAATTCCACCCAAAATCGAATTTTGCGAAGCATTACGTGCAAGTTGTTCCATAATTTCTTCATTTTGGACACTTTGTAACGTAACTGAACAAAGAAAAACAGAAAAAGGACAAAATTAAATAAAAATAAACAACCGAAACGGGATGGACTAAATGTTAGGCACGATAAGTGGATTTTGAATGAGATTTTTTGATATTTTGTGCAAGAATTTGATTTTTTTGAGGTGATTTTAACTATTTTTTGGATTTTTGGTGTTTGATTTTGTGATTTTTGAAGGGAAATTTGATATTTCACTCAAGTTTTTAATTTTTCCGGGGAAATTTTTCATTTTTTGAATGGGATTTTGCTTTTATTTGTGGAAATTACGATATTTTTGGGGAAAATGTTTAGTTTTTATGGATTTTTGGTGTTGGATTTTGTGATTTTGTGATTTTTGACTGCAATTTGTGGAGATTTTTAATTTTTTTTTGGATTCTTGGTGTTTTGACCTACTGGTACGTCGCCATATTGTACTCTACTAACAGCTACACCATCTTAAAATGCCTAACGTTTAGTCTAACCCAGCCAAAAGCCGGGATTCTTACTCCTCCCGTCCAAATTCCGCAGTAGATCGCGACAGCTGGTAAAATTTGGCGTATACAAAAGCGTGTACGTGTTAGAAAACTTCAAAACATCGCTCACATTTTCCGTCGGATAAACGGTAAAATTATCTATATAAGTAACTTTGAATTGTTCGCCGCCCAAATTTCGTATGACCATCAACAGTACAGCAAAAATTGTCGGCAACAACACTTCGAAACATGTCATTATGTATTGACGTTTCCGGAAAAGCCAGCTTTTCCATAAAATTATTTTCAGTTTCCTCAACGTCCCCATGGTTAAAATCGAATTGGAGACCTGAAAAAAACGAAAAAAATGAAAACAAAACGGCGAAAAATGGAAAATATTGAGTGAATAACATGAAAAATGTGAAAAATTGAACGAAAAATGTGAAAATTTGAGTGAAAAACATGAAAAATGTAAAAAATTCAGTTAAAACCATGAAAAATATGAAAATTTGAGTGAAAAACATGAAAAATGTGAAAAATTGAGCAAAAAATGTAAAAATTTGAGTGAAAAACATGAAAAATGTGAAAAATTGAGTGTAAACTATGATAAATGTGAAAAATTTTGTGAAAAATTACGCGTTTTTTTTTATATTTTCGATTCTTACCGGTGTGATTGAACCTACTTTTATAGTCACGTCGTTCCGTTCATCATTGTGCAACGGCTGATAAGTAAACCGACGTTTTATCATGGGAAAAAAGGCTCGGTCCCGTGATGCGGGAATATCGACGTTATCGCTAAAAGAGGAAAAACCATTATGAAAAAACAGGTACTTTCGTTTTTTTTTTACATTTTAAAAAACGTTCGATGACTCATATTCGTGCCACATGCCTGCTGCTACTCATATTTATTCAAAACGAATGCAGGAAACGATGAATCTCACTCATTATTTCTTTCATCACTCTGCCGGTTCATTCAACACGTCACGCTGTTGCCCACTGAAAACAAATTCTCATTTCAAAAACCGCCGCTAGAGTGCGGGGGCGATCACAATGGCCGCCATTGATCATGTGTCGATAAGTTAGTGATTATGCGATGTCGTCTGAGAAGTTCGAGGGACTTGAGGACGATTTTAGAGCGATTTGTGCCGATGTTGATCAGAAAATAAACGAAAGATTGGTCAGGTCGAGGGGCGGTGAGTTGGCGAATTTATTTTGTCAATTTTTTTGGTTTTTTTGAATTTTTTTTGATTTTTTTGAATTTTTGATTTTTCTAGAAGAAAAGAAGAAATTGCAACGTGAAATTCAGAAGCAAATTGAGAAAGCCGACGCTTTGTGGAATGAATTGGAGAGCGAAGTTCGTTTGGCCCCACAGCCGTTCCGAAATGACATGTCGTATCGAGTGAGGCGTTATAAGGAGCACTTGTCACAACTTCGTGTCAAATTGGTTCGAAATTGGCGAAATTTTCGTGTTTTATTTGTTGTATTCGTTTTGAAATTGTTTTAGAAACATTCCTACACGGTTGGTGAGCCGGATGAACAAGATGGTTACGAAGGAACGAATCCATTTATTGATGTAAGGTGCTCGGCGATGTGTTTTTCATGTTAAATTAGCGATGTTTTTGCGTTAATGAAAAAATAAACACGACATGAAGCGTGTTTGCATGTTAAAAATATTTTTTGACGTTTTTAAAATACATTTTCTTGTCAGAAATCTATATTTGCGTCTTAAAAATACGTTTTTTACATTTAAAAATGCATTTGTACACGAAATTTAACTCGGAATTGCATTTCATAAACGTAAAAATGCATTTTTATATGTATAACATGCATTTTTATATGTATAACATGCATTTTTATATTCCAAAAATGCATTTGTACACGAAATTTAACTCGGAATTGCATTTCATAAATATAAAAATGCATTTTTAGACTTAGACTTTATATTTTAAAAATGCATCTTTACACGAAATTTGACACGAAAATGCATTTTTACATCATCAAATTGCCG
>JAQIXU010001641.1:0-16065 GCA_034701245.1 Strigamia transsilvanica | reverse complement strand
ATCCTTAAATTTTTTTATAACTCTTTCTAAAGCCTTTAACAATTTTATAAATCTCTGTAAATCCTTATAAAACTTTATAAACCTCTGAAAATTCTTTGAAATCTTCATAAATCCATGAAAATCTTTATAAACCATAGAAACCCATATAAATCTACTCACATCATTAAAAAGGCTTATAAATCCATTGAAAATGGTTAAAAATCTATAAAAATCGTTTGAAATTCTTAGAAATCTTCCAACTAACTCTAAAATAAAATTTCCATCTAGATTATTAACAAAAACAATTTATATTTAAAAAAAAGCAAAATTACACAACTCTCCCCTTTAAAATATTCCAGTTTTAATTCAACAACTACACTAAGCATTCGCAAAATTCAAAGTCCTACAAACCAAAAACAACAACGTAAATTGCAAGAAATCAATCCAATATTACAAACCTGCAAATCCCAACTGCTTGGCTAGTTCCACGTCCAAGACCTATTCTGCCATCTATGGGTCACCAAACCTATTAAAACTAAACCACAAAATCATTAAGTAAACAAACACTTCTTTTGCTCCATTTCTTTCTTTCATAAATAAATCAACATCATTGATTTCAACAGCTAAAAACAATACAAAAATATGAAAAATATCAACGGTAAATCCAAAGCTAACAAGATTAAATTATCACCAAAACAAATTCACTAGCTGATACTGCACATATCAATAAATCAACACTTGAGTCAATAATAACAACAAAAAAATACCAATAACTTTCTCCCTTTTACACATACAGTATTAGATAACGCCAATAATATCCCAACAAAACAACAGATGGCGCCACTGAAATGCGAAAACTACCACCAGGATCCAGGAAGAGAGAAAAATAAAAGCCAATAATTCTCAATTAAAACACACGACTCAAAGGTCAAAACTTTATCCATTTGCAGCCCTCAAGTTACATCTAATTTGACTCAAATTGCACATTAATTAATCACTAATCTCTAAATGAAACTTTTCTTTTAAATTGTAAAAATGTTTTGACAGAAAAATTGTGTAATTTTCATCGATAAGGAACAAGGACACGCGATAAGCACCTTCCAAAGTTCTTGTGGGCTTTACAAAACGAGACGACACGTGTTGTTTTTGCAACTTGCAAATGTCACTGCGCCGTTCCCAAAACGAGACATTTATTTATGCCTCGGCCGTGATGTTATAAATAGGAAACAATCTTCCTTCCTCCAGCATTCCGCATACTTTATCCTTATATCCCATTACTATAAAAATAGAAATTAAAAAAAAATTAAAAATTATTACTCTCGCAGCCTTCCTGGTTACCGTTAAACGTCCTTCGTTCAGTCGACCCGAGGAAAAGTGAAACCGTGAAAAACTCATTAAATCAGTTATGGTTCCTTAGATCGTAAAAATACTACTTGCAATAACGCAAACACAAAAAAACAAAAAAAACGATTAAACTTGTCTCAACGTTACTTTATTCAGTAAAAATATAAACAAATTTCATCAGTTATCGTTAAATCTCCATTTTTCCACCCGAAGAAAAGTGAAAGCTTATTAAATCAGTTATGGTTCCTTAGATCGTAAAAATACTACAGTGTTAGATTTTAAAGACACTGTCCCCACCTTCGGCGCCACACAATCAGTAGTCTAAAACCACACCTGATTTAATTTCAATCAACGACTTCATGAAAAGATTGTGAAAGCCAGGGCTCCTGGGATCCCCGCAGTGCAAGAAATATTATTGAAACATGTTCCGGATGACTAAAATGACTAAACGCTTGTTCCAGGCTAGTTTCAGCCGATCGACCTTGATTTTGTCGATCCAAAACGAAGTGAAATCGCAAATTGCTCATTAAATCAGTTATGCTCCCTTAGATAAACACGACGACGACCCTGTTTGTCTCAACCATTTTTTTTATTATTTCAGATTCAAAAGAAATCAATTTGTTTTTAAAAATTAAACTCCACACAAAGATTAACATTCAATGAAACTTGATTAATAATACAAAGACAACTTTTATTTTTTTAATTTATATTTGTTTTTCTCACGCGTCAAACCACTTGAGCTCTTTCAAACATTAAACTACCCAAGAAACCTCATCTTTATTTTCGTCCACCGATTTTCTAAAAAAACAAAAAACAAATAGAATCGGATGATTTACTATGACTGCCACAAAAACCCAAACTCTAGACTAGAAATGAAATGCGCCATATTGGAATGTGAGTTGGCGAGGATGAGCACTCGCCTCTTCGGTGCGTTAGCTGACCTTCTCGACCGTATTTGGCGCCTCTTTTTTCCATTTATCCAGTTCGCTTATTGCTGCATCGACTAGGACGTAAAAGCAACTGAACGTGTCGTCGGGCTTGGTGCTTTCGTCGCCTCCGGAATCCCAAATCCCGTTGCCGTTGTCGTTGCTGTGAGCCGGCGAAGCTGTTAAATGCTCCTCTTCTTCTTCCTCTTCGTCATCTTCGTCCTCATGGCTCGTGCTCGAAATACTAGACCTTTTTCGACTAATTGTGTAATCTAGTGGATTTTGGCCCTCTTTGCGGATCATCTCTGGCAGAATTCTTCTGCGTGCATTGATGAACCAATTGCACACCTGAAATTAAGCGATACGTACCGCATTAGTTAAGCGAACGTACACAAACACCTAAAACACTTGAAACAACTTTTTGAATGCAGCTACTGTATGTATGTCTCCCAATTAGGTCAATAATCAGCACTCTACTATTGTAATTGCAAAATGTACTGTCTCCTACAGACTGAATGCTTTGCATTGGCATCAATTACTCATTGCAATGCACCCACAGAAAACACAGGTGAAGACAAGTGGCACATGTTCTTGCCAAGAAACCATGCATCAGATCAGATCAGATCCTCAGATCAGATCGTCGATGAGAAACAGCTGCTATTGCCAGCAGGTCACTCATCCAAGTACTGACCAGGCGCAGTGCTGCTTAACTTGTGTTTTTAATGGGAAACAGTGATCAGCATGGTGAACCCGTTCCTATCTGGAGGCAATGACCGTTACACACAAGCTAGACATGATGCCATGAGTCATGTATCATCTGCTTCATTAGTTAAACTGCAATGTGGCTAGTTAATTACCTCTCACCGTTGTCTGATGTAACATACCATGGCTAGACCACCTGCTGGGAGCCTCCAACTGCGCTATCCCAGTTCTAGTACAAGTGCAGGGATGGACCCTGAAGAAACTCATCCTTCTGAATATCCCCAAACAAGCTTGTTGCACATAAACAAAATAAAGCCCAGTATTTCAGTACTACGCAGTATATTAATGTTAATGAGTTTACTGATGGTTATTTACTTTATTTTCACACTAGCTGTACCCTCCAATTGAAATGTAATTAAAAGAAAACTTGAACAGTCCTGTCCCGGCCCGTTGCATGTTGCATGTTGCTTGGAATTTAGCGAACGTCTATTGGCAATCGGCAATACAGTTTCCCCCCACCCCCCCCCCTTTCCCGGCAGTGGTTGTAACCCATTGCGGGCGGGTCGCAGGCGGGTTGCGAGTGCGAGCACAATAGTCCCCCATTACCCGTTAGTGGTGGTAAACCTTCCCAGGCACGTACACAACAACCCGCCAAAGTTTCATCACAATCGGATGAATGGTTTAGGAGTGCATACAGGACACACACACACACACACAAACATTGATTTTTATACGTATGTATCGATTACGACGCCTAATATGCCGCTAATGCAACCACTAGAATTAAGAAATGAAATGTGCAGTATGAATTTAGCACCAAGATACCGAGCACAAACTGTAAAGCAAAGATTTTGATGGGTCTCGATGGACCACCGTAATCAACATCGGCCAAATTTTACCCATACCTAGAACGGTAAACTACATTGCAATCGCAACCAGAAGACTGTGGAAACCTCTGGCCCATGGTTGGAAACTCCTGAACTTGAGTTATTGGACCTATAACTTTATAAGTGGAATGGGCCTATTAGCTAGGTGCTAGGTGCCAATGACAAATCAAACTTCACAGGAGCGAAGTGGCCATGCATACTTCTATTTGCATTGTCGATGCTCAGCACCGTCATGACCCCTTAGGCTGAATGCCCTTAAGCGGGACAGCAGTAAGGGCGGATCTAGATTTTCCGGCGCCTAGGGCTTATTGAAGTCCAACGGGGCCCCATTTTTTGTTCGATTAAGAATCTTTAAATTGGGGTTTAAAATTCATTTCTAATAATATCAAAATCAATTTTTGTGGGCCCTTGACACTTGGGGAACCTGGCCAACAAACAAAATTTATTGCAGAAGGCACTTGTAAGATAAAAATCATCGCGATTACAAGGACAAACAATAATAAATCCTTCCAACACAGAAGTGTTTGACACTTCCGTAAAACCCTTCAGTATTACGGAAACTAAGATGTGAATCAAGTTTCATTTTCCTCACGGTACAAGTATTGGCAACCACGAAGCAGATCACTCAAATGACCAAAGTAATCAATGACACTTTTGCAACAAAGCCAGAGCTTCTCAACATAAGACTTAGTGGTTCGTGGACCGGTGACGGTCCGCAAGCAAGAAGCCGCTGGTCCACCACTTTATCATTGAAATGCAAAGATTATATAGGCTTAGTAGAGCAATGGGATGCACAGTTTGAATTTAGCATTAAGATACCGAGCGTGAACTATAGGCGATCTAATAAAATGGCAAGATCGTAAAGCCTTTGGTAAAGACTTGAAGTTTTCTTAGATATTTTGCACCATTCATACAAATCCTCGCACGCACTTTGTAATTTTCAAATCCGCAAATCAACTGCAAATCAACCAATTTTGATTCAAATCTCATTGCAAATCTGCAAATCCCTATGCAGTAAACAGTTAATGCCTTACTTTCCAGCATTCAAGGCTGAAAACGCTTGAACCACTCGCCCTCTGACGGTAAATCTATCTAGCACACAACTAAACCAACACCAGCAGTTCGTAAAAATTTAATTACATTTTGCATTGTGCGCGAGCGAAATAAAAATAAAAATAAAAATAAAAATAAAAATAAAAAAAAAAATAAAAAAAAAAGAAGACGGCGATAAAAGTTGTTTACCTGTAATACTGTCAAACCGGCTTCTCTCGACAAGAGCGCCTTCTCCTGATCCGACGGATATGCATTGTATCGATGGTCGTACAGCCACAGCTTCAGGATCTTCACCGCCTCTTTCGGCAGATTTCCGCGCCGCCTTTTCGGTACAACCGGCGAGCGGCCCGATCTGCGCACACCGGAACTTCCCACAATTCCGTCCGCCAAATGCATCTTGAATTTGTCTCGACCTTTCAAACGAATAAAAACAAACAAATCGACAAATCAACAAAAAACAAATCAAAAATCGAGGTCAATTCCAACTTTATTATTCTTTTCGCATCAATCAAGATGAACAAACAATTTTTTACTCAACTCGAGTGAGAGTGAAGCGTAAAAACCCTAACAACTTCCTTTTAGGCCTATTCTTAGAAATAGCCTCGAACCGCGCCAGCCAGACAAATAAAATCCAACCAAATCCTCACCAAAAACGTCAAATCTATCGTTTAAAAATCAAAACCGCACGCAAAATACTCGTTAAAAACACATTTTATTACATTTCTATTAAATATTTATTAATTTCTAAATTTCCTACCGCCATATTGCCTCGTTCAAACATGGCGCGCAACGACACTCACGAATGTCGATCCCCGACTTCCGGGTTTCAAATTTCCCCTCATTTCGTCACACATCACTCATTTTATTCACGAAAAATCCAAAAAAAACAAACAACAATCCCACAATTGCATCAAAATCAACATTTTTAAAACAAATAACGCCCCCTCTCAACGAGGAAGAGCAACACTTCCGGCCCACTATCACATTTCTCTCCCACACATCCGCTTACATATTTTTCCCCTTTTTTAAAAAAAAAAAAAAAAAAAAAAAATTCATAATTTATTTCACAAAAAATTCTCTTCCTTATATCGAACCTCGTACAATGTACAAACTCAGCGTGAGCCTCGCACGTGATCCCACTCCAAGGTCCCCAGACGCCCGCGGCCATTCGTACATTACGTCACAGCATTGAGTAACGTCTCGTTAAACATCAACACAAACACGCGCATGCCCACTCGCAAACCCCGAGCCAGCGGGACAAAACGTGACGTCACTTACGATCCCCCACCCATCCCACGCGCAGCGGGGGATAAGCGAATCCTTCCCCACCGCCACCTGCGCAAGTGGCCTGCATCTGGCCGCGCACGAGAAATGACGAAAACTCCACACCCTCATCGATGCACGCGAACCGAGGGGTGGGGCCGTCGAGGAAAAAGTCTACCTGGGCGTTGTTTTATCACGAAACGAAAGGGAAGGGAAAGTCCATTCGCGATCAAAAATTCAAACATCGAAGCCAAAACCCCAAAACTCAAATCCCAAACGTCAAAATCGAGAAACAATTTCCAAATCTCCAACCCTCGTCTTGTTATCCACTCTCATGCTCGCGCGCACACTACGGGGCAAGCTCGAGCAGGGCCTCCCTCCGCTTAACGCAGTGCAGGCCCGCCGCGCACATCCCACCCTTAATAATTAATACAATGGCTTTGGTTAGGTGACAGACGTCCTTCGCGAAATGCGACACCACGTGGTCGACGCGCAAAATGAGAATCAAACGTCGAAAATGCGGGCAAAACACGTGGAATATCTCGTGTCTACTCACCTCTTCTGCTCTTCATGCTGACGCTAAGTACTCTACGATGCTCGTTTGACAGGTGCGCGCGCGCCTGACACGCGGGCCCAAGCCGCCACGTGACTGGCGCCGAACGGCAATCAAATACGGCTGCCAGGCCACGGAGGCCGTTCGCAATGTCGCACTTGGCCCGCCACTGCAGCGGCGCGGCGCCACCGTCTATGCGACATACGTCGATTGTGTTTCGAAGCGCGGACTCTGGTGGCGGGCGCGCGCACTTTATTCACCAAACTCCGGCCTGCTGGCCTTGACGAAAACACGTGTGAAAACATGATTTCGGTCTTTTTCTCACTCGCAACGAAAGGATTATATTATGCACACCCCCCTGCGAGTGAAAACGTATCGCGTGACATTTACTTTTCAATTTTTTACACCCGATCTAAAAATATTCCCGTGACCTATATTCGCTCCGTTACTGAATCCAGTCTGTCATTAAGCCTCGTCCCGCGCATGCGCTTAGTTATACAACCAAACAAACTACTCGCAATCGTCTAACGGATTTTTATTTAAATTTATTTTTATTTTACACACTAAATAAACACAAACTAGTCGAAATTCGAATAAATTAACGCTGGTGCCGCGGGTAGCTGTCCCATTTCGGGGGCGCCGCGTAATAATTGCGCCAGTCTCGTTCCCCGGCCTTGTACTGACGTAATCGTTCCGCTTTCATCAGCTCGATTCGTTCGGCCTGAAATAAAACACTCGGTTGAGAATTGCGCCACCAGATGGTGCAATGCGGTTGGCTAGAGGGACTGGCGGCTGCACGGTGCCGAGAGCGATTATTACTTGTTTTCTGTGCGAAAGACATTCGATGAAATCGTCGTAATAGTCGTTGCATTTGTTCCATCCTTTCGGTAAGCCGTACGCTTCCATGCACTCGTAGAAATGCAACTCGAAGTCACGACAGCGGCCGTGGTTCTGGTTCGTGAAGAAACGACCGAAAACGTCCGTCAGCGGGGTGCGAATGCTCGGAGCCGCCATCTGAACGAAAATATGAAATAAAATAAATTTTATCACTTCTCTATTTCTCTTCACTCACACTCAGGTGTCGATAAAATCAATCGGTTTGTTGACAGCAACTGGCCAAACCAAAACACAAAATGGCCGTTGCTAAAGAACCTAAAATATAAAGAACGATTGCCGCACGTTCCTAAATGTCGTCATCCAATCTCGTACTCGCCTAACAATCTTGACATTACGCAAGTATAAATCGACCAATCAGACGAGCCCTAAGTCATAACCCGCTCGTTCGCTTTTAATGGCGGATCGTTGTTTGTGTCTAACACACTAAGTTTATAATTCGTTTTGGAACAATAACGCAAAAACGTCTTATACATTAAGTGCAGATGCGTTGGCTGAGAGACGAGCAGGCTCCCTATGGATGGGAGACGTAAGTTGAATTAAAAATCTAAAAAAAAAACATGAAAAAAACATGAAAATAACGTGAAAATGTGTGTTTTTGTTTTTGTCAGCTGGAGCCGTACATGGACGAAACGTTTTTACGAAATGGGTTTAACCAAATGGGCGAAAACTTCCGCAATGTAAAAATTATGAAAAACAAATACACTGGGTAAGTCCTTAACACGCTGATGCAATTTGTCTCGTTGATTAAATGTTTTGTTTTTCTGTCTCGTTTTCAGGGCATTCATGGGATATTGTTTTTTGGAATTTGAAAACGAAGAAACGGCGCTCCGTGTCCTACACAAACTAAATGGACGAATTTTGCCAAACAGTTCTCCTGTAAATTTCATTAAATTTCATTAAATTTCATTGGATTTTTTAATTGATTTTTGTTTCGTTTACGTAGCCCAAACGCTTCAAGTTGAACCACGCGAATTACGGCAAGGATCACGCGTATAACCGCGAATTTTCCTTGTTTGTCGGAGATCTTAGCCTCGATGTGGATGATTTGGCGCTGTATAAAGCCTTTGGTTCTCGATATCCGTCCGTACGTGCAGCAAAAGGTAAAAATGAATGAAAAGGCGTAAAAATGAATATTAAAATGTGTTGATTACTAAAATGTAATTGTTAATTTCAGTTGTTCTGGACGCGTCGGGGAGAAGCAAGGGTTTTGGCTTCATTCGGTTCGCGGACGAATACGAGCAGCAGCAAGCCTTAATCCAGATGCAAGGTTACACAGGTCTCGGCAGTAAGCCGTTACGCGTCAGCCCAGCGACTCAGAAACGCCCGACCACGGCGACAACTACCGCAACTACACCGCCGACCGACTACACGCGCTACTACCAGCAGTACGAGCAGTACCAGAATTACTATTCTGCCTGGCAGGATTATTCGCAGCAATATTATAATTACGCATATAATTATAATTATTACAATTACGACTATCAGCAGCAGCAGCAACAACAACAAACACAAGTAAATACAACTTTTTTATTCATTGAAAAATCCATAAACGATTTTCAAATGTTTTCCAACATCGAAAATCGCATTTTTCCAATTAATTTTGACTTTCCATCGTGCAGGTCGGTTACGACGCGAGCGGCGGCGCAGGTGCGGCAGTTGTCTACGACACGAGCGACATCACGGTGGAGGAGCACGACACGGTGCTGGACACGAACCGCGAAAACTACGAATACATGGCGCGCACCGAGGACTTATATTCAGCTATGGAAGAGTCACGTTGGATTCCACACGAATATCTGAAACCTTGCGTCGACACGAAATAAGTGTAAAGTGTATAAAGTTTGTAAGAACGCGTCAAATGGAAATAAAGCCTTTTTATTTGCTCTCAATTTCAAAATCAATTGTCTGCCACTTCGAGTACTCGCGGCCCGTACAGTAACACGTACGCGCAGTGCCAGTCGCCGCCGCCCGACAGTTTGAGCACGTCGTCGGCGGCGATCAACGAAATCTTGTCGTCGTCGCACTTGATCCATTCCTCTGCCACATGAATTACGAATTACGATTTGCTTTCTTTTCTTTTTTCTTTCTCTGTTTATTTGTTACCTTTGTTTTTGCGCGACCAGCCAACGTAGTGGCCGCTCGAACTCGATCGTCCCTGGTGAGTGAGCACGGCTTGCAGCTCGTAATACCCACTGTTGTTCGATCCTACGTCTAGAAATAAAGTCGTTTTTCGATCAACAAACTCGTCTTTCGACTATTTGCAAATACTTTATGATGACAAAAATGCATTTTCGAGTATCTGCCAATGTTTTATGGTGAAGAAATGTATTTGACGAGTTTTTAAATGCTTTTTCCCGACGTTTTTCAAATGTGTTTTCTTTTTAAGATTTCATTTTCTGAGATTTAGACGTGTTTTTCGGTGAACAAAATCCATTTTTCGAATTTTCAGAAATGTTTTTCAGTTTAAAAATCCGTTTTTCAAAGAAAAAAAGTCTGTCTTTTTTCCAAACCTTTTCGACAATTTCTAAACGTATTCCACCGAAAAATACATTTTCCCACACTTCAAAAACATTTCCCAACACTAAAAACAAATAAACAAACAACTAAAACCCTAAACCGAACAAAACCTTCGCTTCAATTACCATTCGCTAACCAATAAGGATGAACTTTATTATTCTTATCGCCCTTCACCACCTTCTTCGCATCAGTATTCGTCGATCCCTAGAAACAAAAACCAAAATAACAAATTTAAAATTCCAATTTTTTTCTTCAATTTTCCAACCTTTTGAGCCTCCTCCACCTTCCTGTCCTCGATGTCTTTGAACTTGGTTCTCATCGGCACTAATTTCTGTTGCAACTCGGTCGAACACAAGTCAAACACGTCCAAATTCAGAGTGAATTTCACGTCCTAAAATGAAAAATAAACATTTTTTTTTTATTTTTATTTTCTAAAAACACAAAAACTTGAATTTGTTTTTTGCCTTTAAGATTTTGGCGTTGATGGATTCTTTCTCTTTGTAGAAAAAGCGTACAAACTGTATCGTAAGGTACGCCGGCAAACGGTTGATTTTCGACGTCTTCATGTACGTCGCGTCGCGGTCCAACAGCGGCGAATGTTTTGTTATCGTTTCGTGCATTCGCTATTCAATTGATTTTCAAATAAAACAATAAATTAAAACAATAACACTTTCGTAGCGGGATTATTATCAAATGACGTTTCAATTGCAAAAAGCAATTTTTAAGCAAAAAATGAACTTTTTCGTGCAAAAATGTACATTTGCGCCTAGATTCATTTGCAGATGCTAAAACTGCACTTTTGGGTCCATAAACGCCATTTGATAAAATGTTAATCCTAAATTCCGGTTATTTCGTACCATTTTTAGACCGGAATGCAAATATTTCACTTCCGGGGTAATAAAGCAACTGAGTTGCAAGAAACTCTCGGTCGTGTGCGTTTCCGGTTCGCTTTCTGACTCGTTGCACTTAAATCTGATTTTAAAAAAAAAACAACAAAAAACTCAATCAAAAACGCAACATGATTCGCTCGCCCTCTCTCATTACGTGACATCAAATGTCCCGCCAAAAAACTGATCAACAAAATTCGAAGTTGACGATTCAATTTCTTGGCCTTCTTCGTTCGTGTTTGGATTCGGAACCAGTTTCTGTTGCAACATTCTCACTAATTCGGTCCAGCATTCGTTCGCGTCCTGAAAAAAATCGAAAAAATCGAAAAAAATCGAAAAAATCGATTAAAATCGAATAAAACATCGAGTAATTGTAGATGAATACTTGTTGTACGAATCCACCGTGTTCAGATTTCTCCGCAAATCGAGGAAACGCCAAGTGCAGCACTTGAAGCAATAAAATCGGTGGAATAGTCGACGAAGATTTGTCCATGGCGTCGTACAAATCGCGTAGAGCGGCCGTGATCGATTGAGGGGGAACCATGGTGCCGGCTAACGTCATTCCGCCAGAAAATCTAAATAAAACAAATCGGAAAAATCCATTTTCATGCAAAAAAATGCATTTGGACGCAACTAAACGCTTTTTTTTAGCACAAAAATGAATTTTTTTTACATGCCAAAAGTCAATTTCATGTGTAAAAATGCATTTTTGCTGCAAAAATTTATTTTTAAGGCCAAAAGTGCACATTTTTTCCATGCCAAAAGCCATTTTTGTCTGTAAATATGCAAAAAAAAAAATGCACTTTGACGCGACTAAATGCTTTTTTACATGCTAAAACTCATTTTCAAGTGTAAAAATGCACTTTTATAGGCACACGAATGAGTTTTCATGTAGACAAATGCTCATTTTCGGTGCAAACAATTTTCAAAAGCAAAATGAACCGTTTTAACGCCTCCCGTAACTCCGGAACCGTTCGTAAACACTGCACAGTGGCATTCATATAGCACGTATTCCCTAGATTACTCAACCCGGCCGGGAGTTCCAACTAAAAAAAAAAAAACATCGAAACATCAATTCTCTATTCAAAAAACCCAAACTTAATCAATTCTTACGGCCGTCGCCAACTCGGATTCGGATAAATCCTCAACAAATGTCACTTTTTCCACCGATTCCAGCTTCAAATGATCCTCCTCCTTGCTCCCCATCATCAACACCATAATTCCCTGCAAAACAAACCCAAATTTACTCCAAAAATCATTTAAAAAATGGCAAAAAATGGCAAAAAATGGCAAAAAATCGAAAAACTTGGTACAAGTTCGCACATCTTTGAGTTTAATGCTTCCCCAGTCGTCGTCCTGTGACAAAACAAATGATTTTTAGTGGTTTGTACGAGTGCTAGTCGGTTGAAACGACCTTTAAAGTGGCTCCTTTGATCATAACCTTCTGTCGATCGGGCTGGACTCCGGTGAGCGCGTACAGTTGGGCTTTGAACAACATCGGTTCTTCGTCGCTGTTTACTTCTACGTTGTCGAATAAATCTTTGCCCCATTTCACTTTTACTGCAAAATCGAGAAAATTCGAATGATACGTTTATTTTTTCATTCATTTTATTCGTTAGAAACGGGGAAAAACCTTTGTACAGCGGCATGTTGCGGCTTGAAAAATCGCTGATTCGGCTTCAATGGGAAATTGATTCGTGAGCAGAACCATGCGCACGGGCATCGCAAATACGGAAGTCACGAAACTTGTGTAAAAAAACAATCAATTCTCCAAGAATAACACATAACAAATCAAATAACCAACGCAGTAAACTACAATAACTTTATTGTCAATCCTTACATCATTTAAAAGCTACAATTAATGACTAAAAACATCAAACTAAAAACATTACATGTCCTTTACAAGCTACCGTATTTATTTTCAAAACAGATTCTCGAAATGTTTATTACTGTACTAATTAATTAAAATAAATTTATAAATTTATAAATTAATAACCGAAAAACCAGTTCAACCAAAACAAAATAAAAAATAAATAATTCAAACCTATTTTTTTTTTAAAAAGACATTTTAAAAAAATGTTAATTTGTTTCTTTATCACAGCGTGGCGCCACTCACTCATCCCCCAATCACCGCCTTGATCTAGATCTTGACTCCTTTCTTCCCCACCTGTGCTGTGCCCATTCCTCGGCCATTCTGCGCTCGCCACCGCACAACGCACAATGGATACCCGCACCCGCGACGCCCGAAACTAACCAAACCGGATGCTAACTACACGGATCATCTAACGGTGAGCAAAATAAAATCGATTCCTTACCATCCACCAATAAAAACGCGACAAAACTCAACCTGTTGAACACGAACAATATAGATCATTGACACCAGGGGTTTTGACATGCAGGTGCTGGTCTCGCTCGAGTCATTATATGGATTGCGATGAATAAACAAAAAACACAAATTCCGACGTCAATATCCACTCAAACCGAACGAAAACAACAACAAACTAATTAAAATTTCAAATGACAAAGTAATAAACCTATTTTCATAAACATTCGTGCCATTTTTAATCCCACAAAGCGCCACCGCGCGACAGAACGGAGAACCAGCCGCCATTAAAAAACCAAAACAATAAACAGAAAAATCCAATTTTTAAATTTAAAAAATATAAAAATTAATTATTTATTACGAGGAAACCCCGAGGAAGCATTTCCGACACGGATATATACCGGTTTCTGGCGAATCCAAATTGATCGATCGCAAGCAACAGGACGAAACCTGTTAAACATCGGCTTAAAAACTTGTTGAATCACTTGTCCAATTAGAGAATTACACTAAATTAGACGGAAAAAACGATGTGACCCGTTTGGTTTTCATTTGTGCCGGTTACCTTTGGATCAGCTGACCACTAGTTCCCATGACAACCAAGCAGAACCTTGGGAAAAGAAAGAAAAGCCAGTGGGAATACATTTCTTGCAGTGGACACACCTTGAAAACGCCAAACAAACCCTCAAATTATTATTTATTCAATAGGTGAAATTGGCCATGGACAAACACCAGTGAACATGAGAGAAGAGGAAATCGAGACGGCCATTAAGGTAATAAAATTAAGCCGTAATAACGCTGCGAGTTTGACGTTTGACGTTTGACGTTTAAGCGCGCGATTAAGTCGTGCGTGCAGTGCGCGATAAACGGAGCTGTAACCAAAACTGCGGCGGCTACTCAACTGCGGCTACCCTCCTTCGAACCTCGAACCTCGAACTTTCGTTCTTGATTAATGAAAATGGTTCAACGGTAACGAATCTGTCGCCGTTTTTTTTTTGTTTTTTTTTGTTTTTTTTAAGGTTAAGGTCCTTGAATAGCGGGTAATTTAGGTTTACGAATATAAATTAGTGCATAAGTGGCAGGTTTGCGTTTCTCAAGGGTAAATTAGCGGTTCCGACGACGCGACGTTAACCTAGAAAAATTGTGTAATTTAAACATCGATTTAATTTATGTTCCAATTTCAGGTGGTGATAGTTGGGAATGGTGCGGTGGGTAAATCCAGCATGATTCAACGATACTGCAAAGGAATTTTCACCAAAGATTACAAGAAGACGATCGGAGTTGATTTCCTCGAAAGACAGATCCAGTAAGTGTGTGCGGCGGCCGCCATATTGGTGATTAGTCAAAGATGGCGCGTGTTTACAACGTTGTACAATCCTCAACAACAAGAAAGAAAAAAAGAAAGCAAAAACAAGCGGGTCAAAAATTGCATTCATGAATACATGATTACACGAATTTTTAAAATTAAAAAAAAATATGACACGTGTTTATTTTCGTCGCTAGAGGGGGCAAAATTGAGGCGACTCTAATTATTTCATTTTTGCAGACTCCACGGTGAAGATGTTCGTTTGATGTTGTGGGACACGGCGGGCCAAGAGGAATTCGACGCCATTACGAAAGCATATTACCGAGGTTGGCAAAAAAAAATGGAGAAATAATAAAAATCGATGGGAAATGGGAAATTGATTTTATTTTAAGTGAAACTTCTATAGACGCAGTAGGGCAAATTCACGAAAAGTGAAATGCGGCTACGCGCATGCGCAGTTCGACGCTTCTCTTTCTCTGACGTCTAAAACGTCAATTTTCATTCCAAAATGTCGATTTTTTTGGTCATAAAGCTCAAGTTCTGGGCTAAAGGCATCGAATGTTGGGGTAAAAAGGCTACCAAGTATTTGTAGGGGCTAAGAAGTTTCACTTGTACCGCGCGACGCGACGCGAGAGTCTGACGCGATAGTCTGACGCGTCTGTCTTTATTGATTGATTGATTTAGGTGCGCAGGCGTGCGTGCTCGCTTTCTCGACCGTGGACCGGTCGTCGTTCTTGGCGGTCGAGTCGTGGAAGAAGAAAGTGGAGGACGAGTGCGGAGCCATCCCGATGGTGTTGGTGCAGAATAAAATCGATTTGATGGACCAGGCCACTCTAGCGCCGTAAGAAATGGAATTTCGAAACTGCGATCGATTTGTTTGTTTGATTTTTCTTTTGTTTTTGTTTTTGTTTTTGTTTTTTGAAGGGAGGAAGCTGAGCATTTGGCGCGGAAACTTCGCGTTCGGTTTTACCGTGCGTCGGTCAAGGAGGATTTGAACGTGAATGAGATTTTCCGGTATTTGGTCGACCGGTATTTTGCTCAGAGTCACAGTCTGGGCGACGAAGAAATGATACCGCAGAAATCTCTCGGTCCGAGTAAGAAATTTACGAAATTAAGAAATTAACGGGGAACAACCAAAATTATGCTTCCAGCATCTCTGTCGTTTTCAAATCTCGGTTCTCCGAGACGAGCATAGAAGGTTCTGAGACGAGATCTCGTACGAGAATGAGAAAAAAACGAGATTTTGACTAAATTATTGATTGTGCAAGTGGAAAAATTTTTTTTTGTTTTTATTTTGCAAAAATTGAAAAAATTCGAGAAAATTCGAGAAAATTTCAAAAAAATCAAGAAAATTCCTGAAAATTTCAAAAATTTCGAGAAAATTTCAAAAATTTCGAGAAAATTTCAAAAATTTCGAGAAAATTTCAAAAA
>JAQIXU010001640.1:0-16078 GCA_034701245.1 Strigamia transsilvanica | reverse complement strand
TTTTTTACTTGTAGGTAAAGTATAAAAAGCACAAGAAAGCGCAGAAAAACGGGTTGATTAAGCAGGTGACACCACCCAGTTCGTTATCTGTGAGCCCGACATTAGCTGAAAAATCGAAACTCATGCCCCAAGACGCTGTGAACGGACAAATTTTAAAGATCGCGCTCACGAACCCGAGCGAAGTGGTGCATTTACGCCAGATGCTCGAAAACGCCGTGACGAGTTCGCGCGACAGACACCTGAGCTTTGACCAAGCACATGCCCTCATCAACCAACTAGTGGACTGCGACGACCTTGAGGATATCGCCGTTTTACGAAATCTGAACGAACTACTAGACAACAAGTCGGATTTGTCGCAGAAGCTGTGCCAAATCGGTGACAGCATTGTGTACAAATTAGTCCAATGGACCAAAAGACTCCCGTTCTACAACGAATTGGCCGTCGACGTCCACACTCAGCTGCTCACTCACAAATGGCCTGAACTGCTCGTGCTCACCACGTCCGCCTACCGTGCAATGCAGAGTATTGCTCGAGTGAGCGGCGAGGGAGCGGCCGCTGCCGGCAACGGCGGTGGACCTGGTGACGAGGATTCCTGTCAACCCGATTTCAATACCGAAGTTGTTCGAAAACTCGACATGTTACAGACGTGTTTGACTTCGATGATGGGCAAACCCATAACTAAAGAGCAGTTGCGAGAGGAAGTTGGTCTTTTAGTAGAGAAGATCACTTTAGTCACTCTCATGTTTCGACGTCTGAAGTTGACCATTGAGGAATACGTGTGCCTCAAAGTGATCGCCATGCTCAATCAAGGTTAGTCTACTTACCATTTTATTACGAAAAAAAAAAAAAAAAATGAGAGAATTGTTGACGTTTTATCGCAAGGTCAACGAACTCTCAGATCCGTTAGAACATAAACTGGAACATGCGCCATCTTGGAGCATTTTGGCGGCAAATGTTGATTGAATTCGATTTGACCAAACGCACCAGGAAGTGAAGCTAATGCACTCGCTTCTCGTCGATTTTGCCTATTTACACTAGGTGCATTTCAAAATTACTGGTTCAGTTTTAGTTTTAAGTCACATGACTTCCGGAAAATTGTTCGTTTTGGAATGCACCCACTGAGTTTCTATTTATTCCCACCGGGTTGTTGTTACAAGTCGAACAAAAGTATTTTCCCGAGAAAAACTACAAAGGTCGAAAGATTTCTTTAGAATTGAAAATCTTCCTTCAGTTACTTGGAAAATTCTTCTTATGTAATTAATTAGGTTTGAAATTGGAGTACTAATGGAGATCTATTCTTGGTAGTTGAATGATTCGAAATTACATGTAAGAAACTAAGAAGCCAGCTCAAGGTTAATTAATGTCAACACATTTATCACCTATCTATTTATTTCTCATATCGATGATTGCCGGTCATCTTTAAATTATTTTTGAGGTTGTTTTCACCTGTGATGTGATCGGTTGCTCAACTCTCCGGTCGTCCTCTGCGAACAGATGCGACCTACTTTTGCTTTTGCCATGAAAAACTGGGCTAGTTGCCGCCTCTTATTCTCGTCATCAGGCACTAATTTTTCTAATGATAGTTATCATTCTGTCAGTTTATTTCTATACAGAATAAATGGCACGATGAAAGAATTTGAGGATTTTTACCGAAAATATTAATAAAATGAAATTATTTTTGTTGATTTTTTACAGACGACTTTCAAACGCACAGGGAACTCGAAGCCATTCAGGAACGGTACGTGTCTGCCCTTCGTACGTACGTTGAAACTCGTTATCCAAGTCAACCAACTCGGTTGGAGGAACTTTTGGTTCGCCTTCCCGAAATCCAGTCGGCCGCCACGCTTCTTCTCCAAAGCAAAATGTTTTACGTTCCATTCCTTCTCAACAATTCGAACATACAGAGGTAGTAATATCAACAGACGCCCGGCGTCACAACTAGAAGTCTACAGATCGAACAACAGTGGCGGTCAGCACGACAGGGGATACAAATTGGGTTCGGGTGCCGTTACCGTGGCAACCGGGTCAACTAACTCCCGCGACGTAACGAGGCGAGAACGAAAAAGGCGAAAAAGGAGATGTCCGAAGGCGAGGTTCATTAATTTGTGTTGTTGTGTGAAAACAAAAACAAACTGAAAGTGTTTTTTTCTTTCTTTCTTTCTTTTGTAATCACTTTTTTTTTTGGCTTTCTTTTATTTTTTTTTATTTTTCTGCATATTTTTGTAAAGAAATGAAAAAGAAAACAACAATTCCGCCTCTTTGATGCACTGACGTCATTTGTCCTCTAGATGATTTTATTTCTTGCACACAAAACAATATGAAGAGTTAAGGACAAACGGGGTGTGGGAGCTATTGGTGTGTTTATGCCTCACATTTATGAAGCCCTGTATTTGATTTTGACTCACGTTTGTACATATTTTTGGAGAGATAGAAATGTTTTTTTGAAGAAAACAATAGAAATTGGGAAGAAATTTATAAAGAGTTGTACAGAGAAAAATTGGAGATATTGTTTTGATAAGCAAGTGTATAAATTTGAGAAAAAAAAAGAAACTTGATTTGTTTTTTGGAAATTTGTCTCGTCACTTAGTGTGAGAAGGAATTTTTGGAAATTTATTGGGGGAAAAATGTTATTTCCCTTCTTAGAAGGAAAACTGATTTGCATAAGTTG
The DNA here is from genome assembly GCA_034701245.1 of Strigamia transsilvanica. Lineage (NCBI taxonomy): Eukaryota > Metazoa > Arthropoda > Chilopoda > Geophilomorpha > Linotaeniidae > Strigamia > Strigamia transsilvanica. The sequence continues at coordinate 13,410 of JAQIXU010001640.1, read as the reverse complement.
TCATTTTTTTTATAACGGTTTGGACTGTTGGATTTATAAAATTTTAGACTTTTTTGTCTTTATATATATATATATATATTATATATATAAATAAATATATATAAAAAGAAATTAATATACGACTGTATTGGTATTTTACATACATTTAATTAGGAAACTTACAAAATTGGTACATTTTTTTTTTATATTGTAAATTTATTTATTTAAAAACAATATTAAAGCCTACATTTATTGATTGATATGTTACAATAAAATTGTTACACGTTTTTTTAATAATTAAAAATGAAGATAGAAGATGAATAAAATACATCAGGGCATAACCATGCTTTCATGTGATCCATTTTTACGTTAATGAACACTTAAGTTGCCACGGTAACAACCGTGATCATGTCCAATTTAGATTTTTTTTATATCCTCTTTTATTGTCTTTCATACAGTCGTTCAAAATCAAACTATTTTGGTCTGTCCCGTTTCACATTTCCAGTTAAAAGCATGATAAAGTGACATGGTTTGCTCTCTATTCATGAAGGATAATGTGGCTTTGGCTGTGATGTTTTTATAAACTTAAAAGTTAAAAAAAAAATAACAAAAAACAAATAAATAAAGATAAAAAAATTTCAGAAAAGAATAGGCCTGCACCTGTTTTTCAATTTTGTTTTTAACTTTAAAAATTTACATTTAAATTTAAAAAAAAATGGAAATAGTGAATGAAGATAGGGATGTGAAGCGAAAAATTGAAATGGAAAGGATTAAATAAAAAGAAAACTAGTGTACAAGAAAACAATTGTTTGAATTTCTCTCTCTCAAAAAAAAAATAAACAAATAAAGATTGAGTCTTTTGCTTGGGTCATAGAAAAAAAATTTTTTGCTTCAACATTTTTTGCTTTTGTGGAAAAAATTGACAACTGCCAAATAAAAGTAATGTTTTAAAGTGGATTTTGTTGATGTGTGTTCTTCTTTTTATTCGAAATTCAAATGGAAATCGATTTGAAATTTTTCAATTTTTCAATTTCGATCAAAAGTGGCAATTCAAATTCAAGACGAAACAGGATTTTACAAAAAATCTTGAGACCCAAAAAAAAAAAAATTCAAATTTAAAAAAATCCTGTTAAACGACCATCGTTGACGTCACAAGGACGAAAGCGGGACTGGACGAAGACTTAAGGTCATGACACAACCGACTTCCTTGAATTTTGTGATTCACCTTATAGGTACGGTTTTTAAATCAAGGTTTTTATCCGCAATAATACAGGAATTCAAGAATTACTGTTTATGATGACTATAGCTTCAGCAAGTTTGTAGAAAAACTGCATGACCTACTTTCGATACATTTGGAACATTTTTTAACTGATAAAAATGTTTATTCATAAGTCATAACTGTTTTTTTGGACAAACACGGATAAGTTTAGGTTACCATCCAAAGTTAAAATCATTTCGTAATTGAAAGCAAGTGTCAACAAAGTTCTTGATCGTTTCATTTCATCAGATCAATGCTTATCATTCGGCAAATAAGCAGTCTATAACGTCATGGAAATGGGTTATTGCATGAAATCGATATCTATTAAAGAGTTTGTTGATATTTTGGTTAAGTACAGTACAGTTAAGAATAATATTGGATCAATGATAATATGTTTCTTTTTTTTTTTGTTGTTGCTTTTTATTGATATGTTTTATCACAAGTTTACTACGACACCAGTTGAATGAATTATCTCGGTTGCCACTTTTTCCTTTCATGTTTTTTTTTTTCGTTATTAAATTACAGTTTTTATTTTTAAAAATTTTGTCTATTTAATAAATATTTTCTTCAAAAAAAATTATAACTTGTTGAATCATGAATGTTAAGGAATTTTCTGCCCTTGGCCCTGGCAAGTCAATGACAGAAAACAGTCAGCTACCCTTGAAATCTTTTCTGACCCATATTCTAGGGTACGGAGGAAGAAAAAACGGTGATAAAAAATAGGTTTGTGGGGGTCTTAGTCCTTGGTTCGTTTTTCCTGGTTCAGATCAAAGACCCTAGGCCAATGGCCCACATTTCCTGCGAGCTTCATAACAGCTTATGTGAAGCAGAAAACGGTAAAAGCTAAATTAAAAGTATATAATTGCAGGTGTTTTTCGCTCAATCTATTACTTTTATGTGACGTTTAAATTATATATTTTAGATTACTAAAGAAAGTTAAGTTTAATTAGTTTTGAAAATCGAGTTTTATTGGTTCGATTTTCTTTTTTAAATTTTAATTATGAATTTCCGTAAATAGTAATATGATTATTTTTGTTACAGGAAAGTAATTAAATTTAACTCGTGTTTTAGTAATTATATTGCATAATTACGATGGTCTAATTCGATTGTTTCTAATCTTTTCGAAACTTTTGAAAAACAAATTTGATCTCGACGGATTTGTTTTAGTATTTTGGGCTGTATTTAATGGATATGTAGACACGTGAATTAAATGAGATTGAGAGGTGTAACCGAGAGGAATAGGTCGCTTTCTGCTCGATTGGTCAAAAAAATGCTTAAAAAAATAGCATGTATGGGTGAAAGTGGAAATAACCTGACCTGGATTCTTCCTGTCTTTTTTTAAACTTTTTACAAATAGAAAAATAGAGTATTACAAGACTACAAGGCACATATTTCCATCACTCCCTCCCATTTTGTGTAAATTTGACCTAAAATATAGTTAAGAACGTTTATGGAATTTTTTATTTCGTAATTTATATTGAAACATCAAATTTTTTTGAAAAACAACTTTAATTGCAATCCAACTGTGACATTTGTATGTAAAGAAAGCAGTTTGCAGCAAACATATAGCCAACGCATGTCTAAATTAAACTTTAAATGACCTAAAATTAGTCACATCATAACAAAAAATAAATAAAAATAAAAAAATAACGAAATTAAAAGCGCATTAAGAATTAGGGTTAAATTTATATATAACGGTTTGCGTGGAGGAAGGAAGAAAATAGTTGTATAATTGCATTTGCAGTACAAGGTGAATAACACGCAATGGAATGTTACACAAGGATATTAATGCCTTCCTGATTTATTACACTAATTGTATCTTGTCATCGTAATATTAAGGGAATAAACAACAATAGCAATTTTATTAATTAAAAAAAAATACAAACTACAACAAACTTAAAATAACAAAAAAATAGATAATCACTTTCCAAGAGACAAGCTCATCAAAGTGACTCACTTTGACACACTTTATGCTGTAATTACCCTCTAAATATAAAAATTTGAAGCAAAAATAAAAGTGTCAAGAGAGGAAAATTTCACAATCGGTGGAGAATTGATAGTTTTTTTTTTCAGTTAAAAAAAAGCAATGAGGAAATAGAAAACTCATAATAGCATGTTTTTCTCAAGATGAGTGTGAGTGACCTATTTGGTCCCGCCAGGTAGGGAAGGATGGAGAAAGGGTGGAGAAAAACGAGGTCACCTGCAACCAAGTGAAAGTTAATTCCCTTAGGCTGTGGATAACCTGACTCAAGGAACCAATGCAGGTTACTGTTATTCCCACCTCAAAAGGCCTCAATTGTTTGAGGTTGAGTACAGAAACAGTCAAATGTCAAAGGTAAATCGAGATAATAGAACGAAATGGCAATTTGCATGATGATGTTCTGTGATGAGTAGTTTGTCTGAACTGTAAATAAGTTACGTTGTTTACCATTACATTAACTCTAGTTCATAACAAAACTGTATTTTTTTAATTTTTTTATTTAGTATTTTATCATTCTTTTCAACAAATAGACCATTTCTTAATAGACATAAATCAATATCATCGATTCAACTGTCATCATTTAAAGTACATTTGAATGCATTTAATTTTAAAGAAGCGAATACTGACTTCAAACAATTTTTCAACGAGTTCAAAAAATTGAGTTTTTATATTTTTCAATATAGTGCAATGAAACTTAGCCTAACCTAGAAATGTTTAACTAGAGATCATTAACTCCATTTGTGTAGGAAAGAAAAGAATAAATGATTGATAATACTCATCAGAGAATTGCAGGAAAACAATGTTTTCACATGAAAATAATTTACATGATTTTTTTCGTTTATAGTTTCATTATAATTAAATGAAACAAATGCCAAAAACAATTAACAAACAAAAAATCAAGTATTGATTATGATTTCAGTTCTTTTAATTCAATATTTTTTCTCTCTTTCCCGTGGGAAATATATGTAAATGAGAAAGGTGGAGTATTGTATAAAAGACAAGTTGGTTTCTGACACACATCTCTTGTAGTTGACGAGGGAGGGCGGCTTGGCTGCAGCATACAGTATAGAGAGTGCACTGCGCGCGGGTTCAACGGCCTCAAGTGACCGACTTTCGAGGCAGTAGGAGGAGCCTGCATTGAGGGAGAGCAGCCAACTAACGGGAAAACACCCACCACCTTTGTTCGACGTCATTTCCTACCTAATGTTTTGGTTGATAAAGGCCAAATTGACGTTTCGAAATAATAAATAAAACGCCTATCGCCTTTTTTGCATTGAAAATTATCAATTCCGCTGACGCTCCGCACTGGTGTATTACGAATTCTGTCTATAAATATATTTCTAAAAAAATCAGTTAAAAATAGAATTGGAAGATGTATTTATAGGAAATACAAGTTTTATTTTATTGCCCGCTAATGAGGTAATAATTTGATTAGTTTGTCCATGAAATTTAATATTTTTACTCGGATGAATGTCTAATTGGGCCTTGACGTGCAAGTTTCTCAATGTTTGTTCACATAAACTTCGCTTATACGACATAGGCCTAATTTTTGCAGACTGGCAACAACTGTACGCGTTGCGTATAAATGAGCATGGCAACATACTGAATATTATTTATTGTCTTTATTGTCTCTGATAAAAGTTTTAGTTCACAAGGCCAGCGACTTTTGAAAAACCAGTTTCTCTTTATTTGCTTCTCAAGTCTATCTTCCAAATATTTCAAAGGGTTTTTATTTTGTTATCAAGCAAGCAGAAGAGTTAGCATTTAGCAGCTGGCCTGCCATTTAGAAAAGTTATTGACCCTAGAATGGAGGGTGGACTCAAAGGGGTAACCAAGATGGACTAAGCTTATTTTATTTGCCCTACTTTTCTATAGATTTTTATTGAAAATGAAATGAAAGTGAATTGAGGTTGTTAACCCTTAAAAATATATCAAAATTTTTTTGGACTTTGAACTTTACAAGTGCAAAAAAATAATAAATAACTTTTTTTTTTATTTATTTGTTTATTTTTTAATATCGATTTATTAGGTCAATTCAACCAAAGTTGAATTTTCTATCTTTTGTTTTATTATTTTATTTTATAACCAAATCAACTGTGAGGGAAATTAATGTGTGCATTTGTAAGGTTTAAACGCTTAAAAAATATCTTAACAACTAACAATGGGAAAAGTTATGAAAGGATTCTGTTTTTATTAAACAATGGACCTTGGTGAAGGTTTTTAACATAATGCAAAGTTTTGAAGCAGAATAAAACGAAGCTTTTATGCCGGTTTTAAGCCTCCTTTTGCCCCCTTCCCTTTCCCCATTAATGGCTTCGTCTCTTCTCCAGACAGGGTTCCCCTCTTGCGCGGTATTGAACGGCCTTGGTTCAAGGTGCCTGTGCATTGATCACAGCCCGCTCTGCCGTTGCCATTTAGCGGTCGTTCACCCCAAGATGGCGGCTACATATCTTTTCAGCTGGTGATTTTATAATTTTCGGGGGAAAAAAAATTGAAAAAATTATATATTTTTTAAAATCAACAGATTGTTTATTTTTGAAGCTCAAAAAACGAAATAAAATATATATAAAGATATATTCAAATTATAAAAATAAAATAAAAACTAAACAATTAAATTAAAAAACAAACAAACAAGAAAAACAAATTATTTTCTTTTTTAATTTTCCATTTCAGAAAAAAAAGGTTTATGTTTTAAAACAAATGAATTGATATTAATTTTTATATTTATCAACATATACAAATTTGAGCGCTGTTGAATTACGAGATTATTTACTTATGGTTGGGCTAATAGAGGGCAGCACTAATCTGATGAGAAAAAATGGCTTCATCCATGGCGCAAAACGAAAGAATATATGTCGCTATTGAACATCCTACAATAGTGCAAGTGGCTGATAAATTGCTTAACACTTTAGGTGGAATTGATAAAATATCCTCCGTAAGAATTAACAACCAAAAAACAAAAATTATAAAATCATTAAAAAAAAAATTGAACTCTAAATTATTATTTATTCCAGACATACTCGAACCCATCGCACCGTCTAGAACTATATTTCCGGCCAAAAGATCCATATTGCAAGCCCGTATTTGGAGACCGACTAAACACGACAAATTTGCTTCTAAAAGTTAAACAGAAAAAAACAGCCGACGGAAAAGTTGAATTAATCAGTGAAATTTTAGGAGTAGTCGGAACCACTTACAAATTCCAAAGTAATTGATTCAAAATAGTTCTTTAAGTGCGTGCATTAATAAATATAAATTGTGTTTAAATTAGGCATGGTGGATTTTCAAATATTGCCAATGGTAAGGGAAGGAAACTCCTACAGGCCGATAAATGACGAATTATTACCAAAAACATTGGAAAAGTCAGATTGGGTGAAACAAGAATCATCGCTGTTCATTCTGCCTCCTGTTTTTGCACGTTTGGATAATCCTGGCGATTATCTATTCGGTAAAGACCCGACACGCCGAACCGCAAATTCCGAGCTACAGATGGTGTCCCAATGTCGTAAGCTCAAAAAATGATGTTTATTTATATCGTTTTATTCATTTTTATTACTTTTTCAGTAAGGTATCGACGTACGTTACACGCAAAAAGTATTTCTTTTGAAGATTCTGACGTTCCAAGCAGTCCGCTTGACGCAGCAGTAAACCAGTTTATGTCCAAAGGATGCGCCGAAGATGTTTTAGAAGAAGCAAGACAGGTTGCTATTGTGGATTTTGATAATTTTTTTGTTGTGTAAAATGATAGATATGTTTTTATATTTTTGTAATAGTTATTTGAAAACCGCCCGATTTGGCACAGAACTGGCATGGTTTCAACACTTAAAATTTCCAGAGAAAAAGTAAAACTTGTTCTACCAGTCATCGCTTATACCTTTGTGTCGGGTCCATGGAGGGGTTTATGGGTGCGTCTTGGCTTTGATCCTCGTCAAGATCCAACTGCAAAAATATACCAACTTTTAGATTTTCGTGTGCGGCAAAGTAAGTTTTCATTTTTATCTGTAGAGTAGGGTTGCCAGAACGCATAATTGCCCCTTGCTTCAGTGTTTCAATGTCGAAATTGCAGAAAAATAATAGATTATCGTTTATCAGTAAGAAAAAATTCAATTTTTTTTAGCTAAAAATTCAATTTTTCTGAGAAAAAGTTGATTTTCTTGAGAAAAAGGCCATTTTTTGGGGAAAAAATTGAATTTTTAAGGTAAATAATTGAATTTTACTGTACAAAAAATTGAAATTTACGATAAATTTGGCAACCCTGCAATAGGGAATTATATGAATTAAAGTGGCTTAACGTCTCGTTTGTAGCTATTGCGCGAAATATTCCAATTCAGTCTAAACGAAGTTCATGCGGTTACATTCTACCCAATAAAATTAGCCAATCTATTGGTCGAATACCGCTAATTCGAGATGAAGTGTCAGAAGCTGGTAACAGTAGCAAGGATGCAAGATCTGAATTGGTAAACAACATCTTCAATTATTATTATTTTTTAACATCCATCAATTAAAAACCAACGTTTACACAGGAATTGTCGCACAAGTTCAATCCAAATATTTGCCCACCAGCTCGGCAACTTTTCTACCAATTTTGCGACATAGAGGTCCCCGAAGTGCATCAGTTGGTGTCGCAATGCCCGTCTCAGCCTGCATGCCACGAAAAGTTTGGTTGGCTAGACAACAAAACTTACGAGGAATGTAGGAACATTTTGGCATCAATTGTACAAACGCTTTGCAAAGAAACGGAAAAAGGTGAAAAAGGACAATCTTTATTCAAAAACGCACCATTTCTGACCTCTTTCTACATTTTATTTTTAGAACAAGATGACGGCGATGTTGACGAATCAAACACCTTGGATTTAGATTAACGATTTTTTTTGTACATTTTGTCGTTAGATTGGTGGTTTCTGCGCTGCTACCACCACTTCTTTCTTTAGTATACCAATTAGATTCTGCGATTTCTCCAAAATCTACAGAAAAGTGCGATTATAATAATTTTTATACTTTATTAAAATTTACCTTGGCATAATTAAGTTCAGTCTCAATTATTGTTTTGTCAACCTCGACTCTGGCAGCTAACTTCTTAGCCAATGCTTCGTTGAGTACAGCGAGCAGATCGCTCTGGTTTCGAATTTCACAAATCAAGCTTCGTATTTTGTCTTCGTCTCCAGCTATTTGTTGATTAAATTCTTGTCGCAGACTACGCAACTCCTCTAAACCTAAGAAAATGAAAATTCAGGCAGGAGTTTTATCTGTTCATTTTTAGGTTATTTTTATAGTTCGTACGTTTAACCAAATCGTTGTTGTACCCTTGCAGTGAAATTCCGTATTGAGTCATGGCTTTCGATGCTGCAAATTTTAAAGCTATCGTATTTGAAATGTTCCACAAAATCAAATGCTGCCACCATTTGTCTTGTTTAGATTTTTATTGTTCGTTAAATCTTAGACAATCGACATAATCGTTTATTTTAATTGGTGTATAAAATCATGTGATATGACATCTGCTTTGTGATTCGCTAATTCCAGTATGACTGTTGACAAGCTGATGGTGTCAAAAGATGGATAATGTGGTAATAAACACGATTAAACCGTTATTTTATTTAAAACAAACAATTTAAATTTTATTTTTGCTTAATAGGTGTCGTAAGGGAAATCGTATGGAAAGCCAAGGCGATTTTGAAGCATTGGCGGAAGTGGTAATGCCAAACATGGAGTTTTCGCAATCTCAGGAGAACAATGCTACAAAATATAGACAAATGGATTCGGACGTAAATATTTTCTATTCAGACGTATACGGTTCGAAGTAAAAAATATATATCGAATTTTTAAGGCTCTTCATCGAAAGTACAGCGCTTGGGTCCAGGAAAAGACTTGGGAAAAATTGAAAGTTAGGCAAGCTGCTAATGTAACCCCGTGTAGTACTGCTGGGAGCTATGGCCCGACTAAAGACCGCGCAAAAGATATACCAATCAATCCAATCGAATGCACAGAAGGGTAAAGCTAAATATAGGAAATAATGATGGTTTGTGGTTTATTTGATTTTTATTTATTTGGATTAGTAATTCGATTTTCACGAAATATTTCATTGATAAAATGATTGGAGTGACGACGAAATTTTCGAATTTTGAGAAGAGATTTGGAGAAATGGAAATCTCCTTGGATATCAAATTACACAAAATTGAGAAAATGTTAATTTGTGGACAAGAGACTGTCGACAGAAGATTGTTAGAAATCGAATCGACGTTAACTCGGAGAATTATTGAAGAAATTGAAAATAAAGTAATGGAGACTATCATCGAAAAAATTGATAGCAAACTGAAAAAAAGTAAAATATTCTGATGATATATAACTTCCAAGCTGATTTATTTTTATCTTTAGTGTATGAAAGTCTACACAAGCGACAAAAGAAGTGCATCGACAAACAAAATACATTGAACGAGAAATTAAACGAAAGCGCGGAAAATTGCAAATTTGACGATAAATTACAACAACTTGAATCCTCCATCAAAACATTGCTAGAAAATGTTACGGCAAGTGTTTTTATTCAGTTATAAATTAATTTCTATCTGTTCTGATTTCCGAATTTAATATTTCAGGAAGAAATTCGTGATATTTCATTGCCTGGAAAATCCCAACATTCTTTGGAATTTGAAACCAACATGATTTTACCTCAAAATACTACCAACTCGTTGAAACCACAAAACCAGGTACTTTCGAGTTCTTTCTCCCATCTGCCATCACCCGCTGTATCAGTAAATGATATCTTATGTGATCGAACCTTTAAGAAACCGCAAATGCCTTTCAGAAAGCGATCTTATCCTACGCAACCAGTCTTAAAACGACTACTCCGTTAAATATTTGTACCTTGTAAGCACTAACTTTATTTGTTTTTTCCATTTACACGTTTTGATACCTTTTTGTATTTTATTCATTAAACGTTCGATCTTTGTTTGCTTTAATTAGATGATGTTCTATCTTGAGCTTATATTGAATTACTCATTTGCACTTTTTGCAACTACGGTTTTTGTTTTCTTTGGTGCAATGTAATGTATGGTTCGAATTCTGCTAAAACAACAATCAGTGGTGGATTAATATCCTTTGGGTGCTTTTAGGCACCTTAGGATCTCCATGGTCTGACAGGTGCTCAAATTGGCTTTTTTGCAAAGAAAATTTAGACACAATGGTAATTTAGGTAAAAATGGATCATTTAAGAAAAAAATGAATCTCTGCCAAAATAAATTGACATTTACGAAAACAATACGCTAACATTATGCTACTAGCTGCCACGCAGACAAAACGTGAATGTGTTTGCACGTGACGTCGCGATTTTCATCTTCAATTTGATAAATAAAAAGCTTGTTGTTTTTGTCTATGCCAAATTTCAGCTTCCAAGTTCTATTAGAAGTGTGTAAACATTTCTGGACAAACAAACCTCTTTTATTATTGCAATATAGATTAAATTTTAATCGGAAATGAGCAAATACATCAAAGAATAAATTTATTGAGCGGACACGTACGGTTTCGTCGGTGGTACCTAGGCGTTGCCTTGAGAATATTACATTTACACAGTTATGTGCAAATACAGTTATAAGTTATAATGATAATAATTTCTATTTTAAGGAAAAATTGCGTTAAGTATGTGCAAATGGTACTGAAGGATCTGGAAATGATGGAATATTTGCGGGATTATACGGCGGTTGTAATTGTAATGGAGGGAATGAGGAAATATAAGGTGCTGATGGAGCTATCGACGAATTATTAGGTGCTGATCGCGGATTCGGTGGAGTAAAAGGGACCGGATAGTGCAGTGAAGGATAAAGACCATATTCGCTGACGGATTGAGGGTCAAATGCAGGGTTTCGGGGTCTTATTGTAGCGTTCGATTGTATTGGTGGCGGATAGAACAGAGGTGGGAAATTAACTGCTTCTACAGAACTTGATAACGGCGGAATATTCATTGGTGGATTTGATGGGTAGGGTGGGTACGTTGGCTGCAGATTAGTACCACCAATGTTAGGAATTTGACTGTGTTGCTGCAGTTGCATGACTTCCGGTTGATTTGTTGTTATTGGCACCTGCAATGGAGATATATTTACTTTTTGCTGGTTTTGATAATTTATTTAAAGGGGATGGGATAGGGTGCTTCACTGCATGGAGAGTTTTGATTAACTTGTAATTTATTTTCACCTGACTGAGATTAAATTTCTTTGTGTGTTGTATATAGGAGATCACAACAATGTAGAATAAAGTCTGAAATTTGAGGTTTTTTAAAATTTTTTTTATGCATTTGATTGTATAAAATTTATGTGTATTCGTATTTATACCATGATAAAGATGGCAAAGGACAATAAAATCTGTTCTACGATTGAAAGAGCCTATAAGTTTACAAGTACAGGTTGTTAGTAACCGAATCGATATTGAGACATCTCAAATTTAGTGGGGAAAGAGTTTTACAATGAGATTCATTCCATTGTTTCACTAGGGCATCTGATCCGACATGAGAAACATTATCCATCAAATTTAAGATGTCAGGGTGATTGAATTGCTAATTATATTTTACTTGTTGATAGAAACCGAAAGAGCTCAGGCATAAGAAGAAAAATATTATGGCGATTCCAATTACTATGAGCCATGGCCACGAGTAGCGATAGTTTTTCTTTAAATAAATATGAATATGCGGTTTTCTTTCTTTTAGTTGTGTGGTGAGATGTGTAAAATGGTATCACTTACTGTACGGACACCCACTAATAGGCAAGTGGACGTCAATAAAAAGAAAGCTGAAGAGATTAAGTACGCATATCCCATCGCGGGTATATCTAATTTAAATATACAATATTCAATTTTATTAGTTTATTCAGATGTAACTTCTTTCCGCTACTGGTAATAGCATGCTACATCCAGAGTGACTGGACAACCTGGTAAAACCGGGACATTCCCGGTTTTGGATGCTTTGTCCCAGTGTCCCGAAGAACTTTATCGGGATGCAAAAGTGTCCCGGTTTTAAAAAATCGGTCAATCGCTCATAATGAGCAATTGGTTTAATTTCTGCCGAAATTATACACGTGTAATTTACATGTACTGTATATGCTTACACCAAAGAATAACTGGTTCACACTTCAACCTAAATACGTTGGCAGTTCTGGTTCCGGCAATTGAAGGAAGTGCACAAAGAGATTGTTTCCAGTTCTGCCATTCGGTGCCTTAAGGCTGATTTTTTGGGCAAATTTATATTGCTAATGGTTACCCCACTTTTTTACTTCCAAAATCTGGTCATCCTGGCTATATCGTATTATCCCAATCTGTGGGTTAAATGCGCAATAAAGTAGTTGCTGTCTACGGTTTGAAAGACTCGTGTTGTTAATAAATATGTCTGCATCTTAATCACATGTTACATATTGACTGCGGAACACGCAAACAGCAGATTTGTATGTTCATCACGATTAATTACCATACTAAGGTTACAATCAGTGATATTGATGAGAGAACGAACATTGAAAAAAAAAATTCAATATAATGTATCATCGATCTTCTGGAAGCAAGTAGTGCCTCTTGCCTTTTGGTCAATGAGTAAATTAAACTAAATTTTAAATACTTACGTGGACCACGTCTTTCCATATAATGAGGGCTTCTCTCAGAGTTATAGCTGTAGTAGTAATTAGATTGCATGTGCCATAATCCCATTCCAAGCATTGAGCATGAGAGCAACTGAAAACGACCAAAAAACCTCATTCGTAAACACTTATTTGTATATTGTTACAGTGCACCGTACTATTGTATACAGTGCAGCAACTCGAGCTCCTGTAGATAGCTTGTAATTGAAAAATGAATTCACACACGGCATTGTGAATGCAGTTCACTTGCACGTAGGTATCAGTAGTTTTAGTAACCTTGATGCTATAAAATAAACGCAATAATGTCATGACAACGGCCTTGCGTGTCAACAAACGACGTTCTTTGTTGCTGTTTGTTGTGCTTACGGCTGACATGAACATTTGTGACAAAACTACGTATTTAAAATTGAATAAACTTAAATTCAAACAGGATACATTTATTAATATTAATACGTATACATTACAGACAGTGAAAAAATATAGTTTTGTACATACATATATAAGATTATAATGATTATTGATTATGAAATTTTAATATGGAGCAGGTGCTGACGAATTTGGAAATGCTGGAGGAATTGAGGAATTAT
>JAQIXU010001639.1:0-16081 GCA_034701245.1 Strigamia transsilvanica | reverse complement strand
ATGGAATCTGTGATGTCATATAATCTCAACTGCTTTTCATGCCTCTGGCGGACAAACAGAAAAGCACTATACTGCAGGGAAGTTTTTTTTGTCCAAGACTGTACATTATCTCTTTCTTGTATATTTCAAGTTGTATTGGTGATGCACAGTTCGAACAAGTACAAGCCTTTCAAATGAATAATGAAACTGTTGTGAAAATTGTGTTGAGAATCATTTGTGTTGTGTTCTTTGGAAGTTGCGTTTTTACCAGGCCCTGATTGGCTGCTAGGTTTCGAAGAAGATGTTTTTCCTCCTGTTTGAATTGTCAATCTGTTTTATGATGTAACCTTTTGCTAATATTGTTTTTTATGTACTTTACGTTCATTCCTTTTGGTAGCAGTACGTTAATGACGTATACACACGTAGAGCGCGGGGCAGGTCCTGGAAACCTTTTCGATGCGCGTCCTCAGACAGGGGCGTTGGGCGCGCGAAATACCCGTGTACAACCAAATTATTTTGGGTAACAGAATCTTCGTCCAACCGGTGTATTCTCGTAAATGAATTAAAAACGTGCGTCTCTGTGTTGCTTACGACTGAGGGCGAAGAACATCATGGACGTATGTGGTTATAAAATGGCAGTAACTCAAAAAGGTCGGATTCGAGAAAATGTGCACGTAGAAGCGCAAGAAAGTTCTGGACCGTAGTCTGGTTAGTTTGAGTCCAGAATTGGTGGCTTCGCCTGTATGCAGCTAGGCCTAAAGAGAAGTGAACTTACTGCTAGAGCTGGTTATACCAGTGTACTCTAGCCAACATAAGATGAAGAAATTAACAGAAAACAAGTCATTATACAATATACCATAGTGTCACATGGTCAACTAGACCAAACTATGGTGTGAATAATTAGTCTGTAGCAGGAGAAGGGAGGTGAGAAATTGTTGAAATATAATAATAAGAGCGCATTCCCAACCTATAATGAATAGGCCGGTCCGTATCTAAACACAGATTGGAAAAGAGTGCTTAAGAAAATTAGCATAACTGAAGTGTATCAGAAAAACATAAAAAATAAAGACGTTGAAAAATGAGAAAAGTAATGAGATGCGCAAACCTGAGCGCAATTGGGAAAATTTTAAAATTTTAACCACCACAAAATGCATTGCAAAATGCATGTCCGTGACACTTTGTTTGCTTCTTTATTATTAGTTAGCGAATAAGCAATTATCTCGCATTGCTTAGTTTCTAAGTTGTTGGTGTCAGTTTCCGCCACCATGAGCGCTGGAACAATTGTGCGCCGTTTGTTTCGGGGAATGCCCGTTGTTTGGGGTGCGCTTTTTGTATGTTGTTGTTATTAGTCTTAGCATTCAAATAAACAAGTTGTGTTTTTTCTCTGCTGTGCGGATTATCCTTTTTTTCCTTTGGCTTGTGATGTGCAGTGAGTAGAGAGCGCCCAAGGCCTCCTGGGCTCTTGCTTCGTGTGGCTGGATCCGTTCCTGTGACTGCTGTGAGATGTATGTGAAAATTAAATAATTTTGTTATAATTTAATTGATCTGATTTTATTGTAAAATAATAATTCTGTATAATGATTAAGCAATTTATGTTTTATTGTAAATTCAACTAACTTGAATTTTGATGTAAATTAGAAACCTTTTAAACTGTGTTTAATTTCGGATTTGATATTAATGAATTGTAAACCTAGTGATCAAATTTGATTGATGAGACTATTTTTAAGCCTTTTACGACGCCCAGATGTTAGCAATAATGTAGGAATGTTAGATTTAAGACTTTGCCTTTGTCCCATTATTGTAAGTTTTCTTTGAAAGTTAATTTCTTGATTATTGTCAGTAAAGACTTGGTTTGCCTCCTACTGGTCTCTCCTCAATCTGGTCCTGGCCCCTAGTAGCCAAAGCCTTTTAGTGTCAAAATTGAATGCACCACAATGATTTCTAATATATGAATTATTAGAAATAGTAATCACTGTACACGCACAAATAAAGTTTATGGTCAAAATAAATAAATTCCATTAAAAATAGACCCAATTTCTTTTAAGTGCATTTAGGTATACATATTTTACCAATTGAGGATATGTAGGTATGGTTTTAAGGAAATTAAGAAAACAATAACTAGCAAATGTCTTGAACAAATGGTGTTCATGAATACCAAATTAAAACAACTTTCATAATTTACTGACAAATATTTCAATGAAAGTCTTTTCCGTCAAGATTTTTTTAATATTCTACTCTACCAGTATTAATCAAAAATAATGTTATCAGAATATAACAGTTAGTGTTACTTTCATTTTAAAAATCTATAAATTACATAAATATAAATTGGTAAAAATATATTGGCTTATGTGTTCACAAAAGTAACGCGAAAATGCATTGGAAACCTTGACAAAGTTATTTAATATACTCTGAGGTGCAAATAAATATAATATAAACTTTATGGTAATAATGGGTATTACAAGAAAAAATCCATTTTCAATCTACTCTATAAATGGCTCACGCAATCTTGACCTCACACCATCAATGCACATGATAGAATAGCTCGTAAATATTCTGAATCACTCCGCAGTTGCTATGGAGGTGAAGTTTGAAAGCACTCAAAAAGGCCTTGGTGCTGAGTGCCGCTATGTTTGAACTTGTGTGAGAAAACGATGGGGCCAGTATTATAAAGCTGGATTTCGGATTTAACAGTTTATTTTTTGAGGTCATACAATATTTAATACCCCATTTGTAATTTTTAAGTCCGTTTAACCAGAATAACTAAAACGAGGTTCTCGTACTATTTGTTAGCACATAACTGCAATACGATGCAAATTGTCATTTGTAAACATGCGCCGTGATGATTTTGGCCCAACATTTTGTGCACTGATCATAGTGCACTGATTATAGTGCAATGATTATAGTGTATGTACACATAAATTATTTATAAATCAAATCAAAATATGTAGCCATAGTGCTAAGAAACACAGTATTCTGCGAGTGCCAGAGAGAAAGCAAGGTTCTAACTAAGAAAATTCTTGTTGTATTTTAAGGTAAGTCAAATTAACTGTAATTTCTAAAAAACAAAATTCTATAATATTTCATTTTTATTCTACGATGGTAAGCAAAAAATTATCTGCACTTTAGCTGTAAAATTTATTTTAATCAACTTTTAGAAAAGCCAAATACACCAGTTTTCGATATAATCTCCTTGCTTTTCAACATACTTTGTCCATCGGCCAACAAGCTTTCGTAATCCCTCATTGAAATATGTTTTAGGCTGAGATGCAAGCCACGAATGCACCGCTGTCTTCAGGGCACCAAACCGGGGCATGACAATGCACGTTCGCACACCACTGCCCACACTGTTGACACTGCGTTTTGAGGTGCTAAAGCATCCTTCCTATAATCTTGACCTTGCTCCATCGGACTGTTTGGTCTGCTTCACCTCTGATGAACAAGTTAAGACAGCGGTGCATTCCTGGCTCGCAGCTCAGCCTAAACAATTTTTTATTCAGGAAATACGAAAGCTTGTTAACAGATGGACAATGTGTATTGAAAAGCAAGGCGTTTATGTCAAAAAACTATGTATTTGTCTTATCTAAAAGTTCACTAAAATAAATTATAAAGCCCGAGTACGGATAATTTCTGACTCAACCTCGTAAATACTGTATACACCTTTAGGGTTGTTACAAGCAGTGCACTTAGTGCTCATGTTAGGTTTAAGAGGTTTGTTACTCTTAGCCTTAAATCTTTTTATTTTATTCTGTATTCTTCTTTCTTGCTAAATCTAATTTAAATCTAAATCTAAGCCTTTTTACAGGCTCCATCGTTCCAATAATGTTTATCTTTCATACATATTCTTTCGTGCTTTTGTTATTATAAAGATTTTTTATGAATGGTTATTGCATTTTCATATCATGAATGGCGTAACTTGGTGGCTAAAAGACGAATCTTACGGTTCCAAACTGTCACAAGTTTAATTTCAATCTTTTCTAATCTTTAGCAATGACAATAAAACAAACCATGCGTGTCGGAAGAAACAGTAAAGTAATTAAAAAAATTACTAAGCAGTATCAGGATTTGTATGAAGAAACACAAGAAGATGATTCGATATTAAAGAATGTGTTAAACACCAACTTTTCACCAATTCATCGCATGAGCTGGCTGATAATTGCTGTCATTGCATTTTCTTTATGCTCATATCAGTGCTTTGAAAGAATGGCTTATTACTTGACTAAACCAATAAAAGTAAATTCTGAGATTGAAGAAAAGCCAGTTGGTGACTTTCCTGCATTGCATTTAGGCACATTAGTTACTGATGAAAGTTTTGCATATTATTCTGCTCACAATGCTACTAAAAATAAAGGTATTTAATCAAAATTGAATGATAATGTGAGTACAGTCAGTGAGTCAGTTGTCTGACTGAGTTCACCAGAGGCGTAACTTCAAATTTTGGGCCCTCCTCCGAATTTTAAAGGCTCAAAAATTCCAAAATTTTGAACGTTTTGGCCCCGAGACCATAAATATGCCTTTGGGACCCCAAAATTACAGAAAAAAATTTTCCACAAATTCGACAATTATTTGCTTTTACTTTTTTTGGGCCCCTTTTATGTCTGGGCCTTCCAGCAACGCGGGGTTCGGTGTCCGGTAGTTATGCCACTGGAGCTCACATATTCATTTGGTGGATTGACGAACAACTATAAAATCTAAACCACAATTCAATAAATAATTCCATATTATCTATCTTTCAGCTTGTACCTACGCCTTAACATATAAGATTGATAATCACACTTCACTGCGTAAAGTGATAGAATTAAGAAATGTAACCAAAATGATTAAACAAATTTCCTTCAAATGGGTATGTAAACTGCAGTTAGAGCTGTACGATTATAAAACCGTACAGGTTAAAATATTTGACACCAGATTACGCTGCACCACTGCAGAACACGAAATAAAAGAAAACCAACGCAAATTGTTGCTGAGTCATGAATAAATAATTGTTTACTCATGATTTACGAAATTTATCTGACTTATCAGACCAATAGGATCCTTTCATTGGCATCCATTTTGGATACAAATAGGATTATTACATTCCAGGAATGGAATGTAGCTCTTTTTTTAGGGTAGGTCACCACCTAATCTCTAAACTATCCTAGGAATCCAGATCTTGTTGATCAGGGTTGGAGGGTATTTCCCTAGAACAGATGCTTTTTGTTAAACCTTGCTAAGAACCACACTTCTTAAAAAATCACAGAAAGTACACTTCGAACTGCCTTAAGTCAGAAGGCCAAGCTTACTATAGCCTGGCCTTTCCCGATGGATGTGGTGTCCCTTTTCCAGCAGACTTGACTTCCTCAGTTCCTCCTTGTGGTTCTTCTGACCGATCCTTGGATTGACTGTTGATCCATAGGATGTGGTATTCACTTTCTAGTGAATTCGAACCTCATTTTAGTTAATTGCTAAAGTGTCCTTTTCCAAAAAAGGTAAATGGAATCTAAATCTAACTTGAGTTGTTTGTATCACTGGCCTAGCTGTAGTTCCTTTGTTTGGGGTTTTCTACAGATAGACAATGTATGTGACAAGTTCAAGTGGTAGGTTTAGACTGAGGAGTTTTCCTCCTAGAATGACACACATCCTGTTCAAATTCTATTATTAGAACTTTGAGAAAACTCATTGTTGGAAATGAGCTTAAGGAATATTCTTTGTTATCCTATTTCAGGGTCACCACAACGGAAAGCGCGGTTAATCAAGAATATTATTTTTCCGGCTGAATTATGTAATACTGTATCAATAACATACATGAGCTAAAAGAGTTGACACACTTTGAATCAAGGGTTTTTGTGTTAGTTTAAATTACTCATTTCTCCTGTTAGCTAAGTTAAATAAAATTGTAAATATTTTAGACTATTTGGAAATTACAAACGCCACCCAGTTGGTTATGACTCTTTTTGGTCCAAAAATAGACGTCATACCCTCGTTTCCATAATTTTTTGAAATGTAGCCTCAGACAAAGGCCATAGAAAATTAGACTAACGGAGGTTGAGAGCTGAAAATTTTAGAGTTGAGGAGGTCGAAAATACATTGGCCATATGGGAATTCGGCCAGGGACTAACCAGTAATTCGACATAGGGAGGTTTTCGACTTAAGAAAGGTCGACTTAACGAGGTCCGATTGTAGTACACAGATTAAGAAAAAGAAACCTGTGAAATGCAAAAACATTTTAACTGATTTTTCCCCAATCTAATTCTAACATTTATTTTATAGGGAAGTAAAGTGTATAACAATATGTTTCAAACCAATGAACGATATACCATCTATTCCACTATAACAAGAATTGAAAGTGGTAAATTATACCATTTTTACACATAAAAAAAATTTAAATTTGATTTCCATCTGGTGCCAGTGCCCCAAAACCCCAAGCACCATGATGAGCTGTGTATAAATGTAACAATATTTTGATTTCACATAAATTAAACAACCAAATATTTTAATCTCTGATTACACAGTTAAAAAACTATCAATTGGTCCAGAAGCTAGGCTGGCAATCAAGACACAAACAACTGAAAACTTTGATCCACGCCAATTAATTTTACAGGTAAGTAAAAAATAAAACAATAAAACTTCTAAAATACAAATAATATAAATATCTTGTAGATATTTCTGACAGCAAAAGACTACATCCTTTCACTTGTACCAATAACAGCATATCGTTTGGGTCATATGTTTACGCAAAATGAAGTTTCTTTCACAAGTAGAACAGTGAGTGAATAAAACATTGACAAATTTTATTATCAACTCACTAATTTCAAATTTTCTAGTACTCATTTTTGAACAGGAAGACATCTCCGTGTTGGAATATATCCGATATGGAAGATTGTCACGAAAAATGTTATTTGGACAGTATAAAGCAACAAAATTTTTCTTGCCAGTAAGTACTTTAATTTCAATACAGTATTTTGTTGTTAATTTGTCCATAACAGAAAAGTGCAGAAAAATACATTACTCAATGCCAAGGTTACATTGATCTAAAAAGATTATCAAAACCGGAAATAACAGACAGATACTAGACGCATCATAATCTTTTCAACCAGTCTAAATGTCAAATTTAACATGTAAAATCTTAGACTGGTTTAATAAATTTAAACAAGTTTAAATGAATTGATGAGTGCACTCTACTATTAATTGTTGTCTGGGATCCGGTGAATCCGAACTTAGACTATAACTGTTTGCATAATCATTATAGATTCCCATTTCTACCTAAGGAAATTGACGAAGAATGCATCTCAAATGAATTAGCATGTAGCTACGTAGAAATACTTGGGAAAATTCGAATTATTATCAACCCACCATACACCTGCAATTGTGCAAAAGAGTGTGAAAAAACAGTCATTAGTTCTCATTACAACTATGACCTAAAGAAGACAAACAAAACAATCGTTTACTCCTACAGCAATTGGATCCTGGGTTTGAAAGAATATTACAGCTACGATTTTATAGCTCTTTTGTGTGATGTTGGGGGTTATCTAAGTCTATACACAGGAATATCCTGTATAGCAATTGTTAAATTATTCTTTCATGACGTCATTGAAACGGTCAAAAAGCTATTGTTTTCGGTCAAAAAAAGTCGATTCGAGCAAAAGATTATTTCGAAAATTAAAAGTATAATGTTGAAAAGAAAACTTCGTGCAGGAAAACAGAATCAGCCAGTGGCCAAGCAGTTGGAGAAAACCAAAATTATTTTCCTATTTTTGTCATTCATTTTAAGCTGCTATTTAGTATACATCCGAGTCGTAGATTATTTTGGATTTCCTGTATACGTTACAATTGCACTTGTTCAAGATCGATATGTCCAACCACCTACTATGGTATTTTGCTCTGAAAACGCCAATATATACGAGAAGAAAGAAAAGTTTTGGAATGATATACGAAGTAATAAAATAAATACTTCTGCTGAAGTTAAATGCATTGAAGATATAGACGTATTGGATTTGCTCGATCAATTCGAAAATGATGCTGATGATTTATGGGAAGCAACGGGTGATTTAGGCAATTACGAAGTTTTTGTTGTAAGAAACGTCGATTTTTAAATGGACAGTTGTCGTCAAATTATGTTAATTGTTAATATTGACCATTTTAGGAGGCGGCAAAATTGTTTGCAAAATTTACTACATTAATTATATGGAACTTTGGAAATTTTTCCGAATTTGATACTGTATATGGAAAATGCATCAAAGTGGAATCAGGTATTTTCTACGGCTCGATTGGGATTTTAAATCAAATAAGTTAAACTACATGTACTATAACAGTGTACAGAATTTATTTTGTGTTGTACCGTACTAGTAATTTTGTCGTTTAAGTCGCTGATATTCCCTCCTGTTCTTACATCTTCACAGAGAGTATAGAATACAATTCTGTAAATGCTGTGAATACTATGGGTTTCATAGGTGAAGGAGTACGTTGCAACTCACACACCAAGGTAACTCATAATTCATTTCAGTCAATAATTCCAAATAATTCACGTGAATATTTTTAATTTAGTTGTTTTTAATGAAATCAGAAGGAACAATGGATCTTCTAACGTACAACATTCAGCCCCACGACGTAATAATGTACATCAAATTCTCAAGACAAACAGTAAAAGCAAAGAAAATAAAAATTATCTTCTTTTTATACTAAATTCCGTTTTCTTTAAATTCGATTTAATTTCTAAGCTATTTTTTTCAATTAAAAAAAAAATTAGGTAGATAGATTACATACGCCCAGAAATCCATGTACATCTTTAGAAAAATACGAAAAGTGTGAGAATGACTGTGTCAACACTAAAATGGAAAAAGAAAACATAACATGCAGGTATCGGAATATACTTCCAGGATCTCGGTCGTATTAAAATCTCGGTTTTCCAAGACGAGATCTGGTACAAGACCGAGAAAAAAACGAAATTTTTTTATTAAATGATTGATTGTGCAAAAACAGATTTTTTCTTAATTTTGTAGTATTATTCTTATCCTTTCGTACTTTGAATTTATCAATTACCAATTTATCTCACGAGAAACACGTTAGATTTTGAGAGA
Organism: Strigamia transsilvanica; assembly: GCA_034701245.1. NCBI lineage: Eukaryota > Metazoa > Arthropoda > Chilopoda > Geophilomorpha > Linotaeniidae > Strigamia > Strigamia transsilvanica. The sequence continues at coordinate 7,049 of JAQIXU010001639.1, read as the reverse complement.
AAGAAATCAATTTAAATTTTAAACTCAACAACTTTCGTCGATTTTTTTATAATCTCATTAAATCTCGTTTTTGATTCTTTCTGGTAATGGAATTTCGTTTCGTCGAGACCGAGATTCCGAAACTCAAAAAAGGACCGAGATGTACGAGACCGAGATTCCGAGACGAGCGAGATCTGGAAGTATAGTATCGGATAAATGCTATAATGATAAATGACTACAATGTATTACAATTCATAAGATTGCCATTTCTGAACTCGACCAATTTACCCATGTGCAAAACACCAGCCGATGCTAAAGCAACAAGAAAATCGTTTATTAAAGTACACTCGACCACTGACGCCCGTCGCGATTGCAACTGCCACCCTCCGTGTTATTACACTTTTCACTCAAGTTTGATTGACTATTCAGCAATAAATGCTAATTTTGATATAAAAAATTTAGTCATAACAATGTACGAATTCGACGGTAACATTCGCGATATTTTTAAAGACGAGTTAGCTGTGCCATTTATCAAATTAGTGTGTGACGTTGGATCGATTTTTGGCTTTCTTCTCGGACTTTCGATTTTGTTGTGCGTTGAATTGCTTGACAAGTTTCTGCTCAGTGTCAAGACGCGATTAACTTAGGTCAAACTTAATTACACATACAATTATCAAATAAAGTTAACACACTATTAAATATTTCGGTTATTGTGTAGTCACTACGTTAAACTAGACACAATGTCAACATTTTTAGTCTACTAAATTGCACAATGACAATAATTAATAAGCTGCAATGTTGTCATATTTTGTCTGTTATTATAAATGATGCATTTGTTTCTCGTGAAGTACTTACAAGTTAGATTAATTAGTGAGAAAACCTTACAGTATAATAAAATTATTATAATTTCTCTGCAACGTCTATTTTTGCGCACAAATGTACATTTGTATCCCTAAAATTAAAAAATGCAATTTTCTTGGTAAGAAGGCTGCATATGCATTCCTTTTGCTCCAAGCATGACCATTTTTTAAACTAATTTCCGAGGCATTCAACACTGAACTGTTATGTATGTACCATAGTATATAATTAAATTAATGCAAATAAAGTTGCTTACTTTTGATAAGTCTACTCATAACAGCACATGGAAAATCAAAATGTTCTAATGAAAATTTATTCTGGTCTTGCCTGAAAAGAGAAGCCAAAAAATCTTTTAAAATGTTAAAATTCTTTTGGTTGCACTCAAAGTTGTTGTAGTTTGTTAAAATAAAGATGGACGGGAACGTCATGAAAATATCAATTTGAGTGATTTAGTATCCACACATAGTACAGGTGGCACCACAAGAGAGCACCAAGGGACAAGAGGCTTGAACAAATAAAATGAGTGATCAGGGACTCTAATTTGATACTAATGATAAGATTTATAAAATACTAGCTAATTAACCCGGCTTAGCTCGGGATTCGAAAACATATGTAATTGGGACTAAAAATGCAAAATATTTAAAAATCGTTTGAATGGAACTATTTATGATTAGCTATATTTTAACAGAGTAATTAATTTAAAAAAATTTCTAAAGCTTGAATTTGCAGTGGAAGCGCATGCTTTGCGGATAAGAGATAAAAAATTTGGACGTTAAACTTGACTACCCTAAAATCCTTTGGATAAACCTTTACTTGAAAAACTGGAATTTTTGTTTTTTAAAGATTAAAGATTACCTCAAATAGACGAATTTATGAATGGCAGCAGAATTACATCCGATGTCAATTGATTTTATCCAATTAACTCCGATTTAGTGACGATCACGACACGAATATTTAATACATATTACACGTTACACAGGTTTATTTAGTAGTGGCCACCTGGTGGCCATAAACCTAATTTATCCCAAATTGGGTTATATTTATTTTTTTAACAAATATTAATCCAATTTCGAAATGTTTTTTTCAGTTGACCTACGTTTTGAATTAGAAATATCTCTGCCAAATTTGTGAAATTTGGATGTAAATTGAGGCGGTGCATAGGAGGACACACACAGATGCGCACACACACACACAAACTTTGAGAAATATAGATATAGATTTTAAAAGTTTTACTTGTTTTTAAAAGTAATTGAATTAAACAACTATTTTTCTAAAAATAATGATTTCTAATATATGAATTACCAGAAACAGAAAAGAGGAATGGAAAATTGACACCAAAGTTCAGAAATAGTTATTACAGGACACACAAAAACGAAGTTTATGGTAAAAATGGGTGTTACAAAATGAACCCAATTTCTTTCAAGTGCATTTAGGCGTACATATTTTACCGAGCAAAGTATGTAGTTATGGTTTTAAGAAAAATAAAACATTCATCGGCGTAAGTTCATGAGTGAACATCAAATTGAGATAACTCATAATTTACTGACAAATACTTCGACGCAAGTCTTTTCCGTTAAGATTTATATTTTTATTCTACTCTACCAGTATTAATCATGCTATTCGGAAAAAAACTAAAAGTTGTTAAAAAAATTATCAAACAGCATCAGGCTTTGTACGAAGAAAAACAAGCGGAGACCTCAATATTGACGAATGTTTTCAACACAAACGTTTCACTGCCGTTTCGCATTGGTTGGCTGATAATAATAATTACAGCATTTTCTTTCTGTTCTTATCAGTGCTACGAAAGAATGGCTTATTTCATGACTAAACCAATCAAAGTAAACGCTAACATTGAAGAAAAACCAGTTGACGACTTTCCTGCAATGCATTTAACTTCATTCGTTACAGACGAAAGTGCTGCTTATTATTTGGCCCACAAACCTGCGAAGAGAAGAGAAGGTATTTTCTTAACCGATGATGCGAGTTTATAGTCAATTTGTTAAAACATTCAATAATACATCTGTCTCTCATGTCAGTTTGCAGTCAAGCCTTACGATTTAAGATTGATAATCATACCTCACTTCGGAAGATAATGGAATTAAAAAACTTTACCAAAATGATTAAGTCGATTTCATTCAAAAGGGTAAGTTCAAACTTCTGTTGAATTCGTAATTTCCTATTCATTTATATTAATTGTTCTATGCGCTAGTATGGGTGGCGGAAAGAAAATGCAGAAATTAAAAGTTCAAATCAAATTTATTAAAAATGTAAAAAAAAGCTTATTCTAACTAAATTTTTGGTTTCTGGGCCGCAGCCCACAGAACAAGGTTCACAATCTATCAATTATTGGCAAAAGAAATTCAAGATTACTTATTGCTAATTATTTCTTGCAATTCGACCTTTCGGCCCACTATAGACTTCAGAAAACAAATTTTCCCAATTGCACTTTTACACTTCCAAATGACCCGCCCAATTCGGAAATTCTAGGCACACGGTGACAATTTGAAAAAAACGCGCGTTCGCAAGATCGGTCTGCTGCTGGAGGCGGCTTCACTGCAGCACTCGCTTAGGGCATTGACGACGTCATCGCAGTGATCATCGTCTCCGGTTTTTCGGCTGTGCCCAAATGGCGTCTAGTGGACCGCATTGTCCTCTGTAGTAATAAAGGGGTTTTGCTGGACAACCTGTCCAGACAAGCTCTCAGCAATCTCTAAGCTCTGAATGTTTTAAAAATAATTTTAATTCTTTCTTTTATGTAATCTCCTGACTCACCAATCCAGAAGCATTTCTTGTCCAAGGAAGGGCCTTCCAGATTGAGTCAGCACCTTAATCCTAATCCCCTTCTTAACCAATGTCCACCAATGGCTTCCCCCTCTAGCAGTTTGTGGCCAAAATTGTTTTAATGCGAGCATGTAGTTTTGGGTGGCAGTCCTGCCCGACTCACTATACTACATAATCCTCCCTCTTTTGAACGTCCCCGTTCAATCAAAAGACAACCAAAACTCTAAACAATACTAAACTAAATTATCAATTTCTGCCAATAAAAGTTCAAACAACACTCAAAATTACAAAAAAAAAGAATATTTCATAAGAAGCTTTCAAACATACAACATAAAACACAAACACAGTTAACTAGTCCAATTATTATAATAGCAAAACACTCTTAAAGCAAAATTATCGGTTTTCTAGTTACCTAGTTATTGCCTCAACCAATAGTTATAGTTACACAACAAAAACATCGAAATAATGAACACTAGAGGAAGCACCCCACTTGAAAGATGCCATGAGCATTTTTTCATTGTTTTTCAAAAAACAATGAAGAAATTGGCTAAAAATGCCCACAATTTTCTAGGCTGAGGAAACCAGTACCCTCCAACTCCCTAGTTGGCCGTTTCAGCCCATTTTCGCCTCTTAGACTTCCGTTGTTACATTTATGCACCTCACAAAAAGTATACCTGGCTACGCCACTGAACTTTTGAGCGGTGTTGCACATGCTATCATAATTTTCGGTCTCTTTCCCATAATTTATTTCATAGGGCCACAAAACGTATGACAAAATGTTTGACACGAAAGAAATTTACAGTGTATACTCAACTATAACAAGGATTGAAAACAGTACGTTTTTTAAACATTACTCACTAAAAATGGGGGACTAGCATTGGGTCGATATGTATTGGGCCGACCATCAGTGGCTGAAATTGGCGCAAGAGGCGCGCGCTTAAGGCCCCTATAGTCAGAGCCTCCGAACCAGTCTGAAGGCAGTGCGTGTGCTGCGACCGCACCTAGGTCCGACCTACATGGCGGTAGCTCTTTCTAAGCCTATTAAAGCACTACTTGGTAAAAATTTATAAAAGTAAAATTTAAAAAGAATAACATTTTTTCCCAATATTTTTTTTGAATTGGCTGGCCTTACTGCCATAACGGGCAGTTCCTGTGAGAACTTTTGAGTATCTACAAGTACAAATCCACCCACATAAGCCCCGTGCTCCGATATTGCGCAGGGCCCTCCAAATTTTTCCGGCCGACAAGCAGAAGCAAATTGTTCTAATTGTACGTACTTACTAGTTCTGCACCCGGTGGAGATACAACCTAATCTCGCCCTAGCTTTTTCAACCTCTGGTTGAGCGTGTAACGTGTGTCGAACCAATGCTGTCCCCCGACTAAAAATGTGCAGACTAATTTCATTAATTCACAATCTTCATTCGTAACATTTCATCTGACAGTAAGAAAAATTCCACTTGGTCCCGAAGCCAGGCTTGTAATTGAGGCGCAAATTACTGGCCGTTACAATTTTCGCACATCATATCTGCCAGTAAGTAAAAAATAATAGAAAATAAACACTACGAGAATTAAAAACATAAAAATATCCTCCAGATATTCGTCACAGCAAAAGACTACATCTTTTCATTCATAGCAATTGCACCAGTTCGCTTGGGCAATTTATATAATCAGAATGAAGTTTCTTTTACAAGTAGAAAAGTAAGTGAATATTGATAGTAAGCGCATTCATAAAGTGACTTAAAATTGTTTACATTTTTTTAACCAGTCTAGATTTTGAATTTTACATGTTACATTTGACATTTAGAATGGTTTTAAAAAAATTAAACAAGTTTAGATGATTTCATAAATGTGCCTATAGTGTTTGAAAACAAAATTCTCACCATTCAATTTTTGTTAGTACACATTTTTGAACAGAAAGTTGTCTCCCTGCGTTAATATATCTGTTATGGAAAATTGCCATCGAAAATGTTATTTAGTCGAGATAAAACGGCAAAATTTTACATGCCAGTGAGTTCTATAATTTGTTCTTTCACTTAGATTGTAACTAGTTGCAAAATGTGTTATAGGTTCCCATTTCTACCTAAAGAAATTGACGAGGAATGCATTTCTAATAACTTGACTTGTAACTACACTCGAACGCTTGGGGAAATTCGAATTAATGTCAACCCACCATACACCTGCAACTGTGTGAGAGAATGTGAAAAGACAGTTATTACCTCTCACTACAATTTTGATAAACACAAGACAATGAAGACAATCTTTTACTCCTATAGCAACTGGATAATGGAATTGAAAGAATATTACATCTACGATTTTATAGCTCTTTTGTGTGATGTTGGGGGTTATTTAAGCCTCTACACAGGAATATCCTGTTTAGCAATTATTAAATTGTTCTTTCATGACATCATTGAAACGGTCCACAAGCTATTGTTTCCGGTCAAAACAAGTCGATTGGAGCAAAAGATTATTTCAAAAATTGAAAGTATAATGTTGAAAAGAAAAGTTCGTGCAGAAAAACAGAATCAGCCACAGGTCAAGCAGTTGGAGAAAATCAAAAGATTTTTCATATGTTTGTCATTCATTTTGTGCTGCTATTTAATATACATCCGAGTCGTGGATTATTTCGGATTTCCTGTGTATGTGACTATTGTACTTGTTCAAGATCGATATGTCCAACCGCCTACTATTGTATTTTGCTCTGAAAATCACGACATATATAAGAAAAAACAAATGTTCATGAATGAAACACGAAGTAATGCCTCAAATACTTCTGCTACTATTAAATGCATTGAAGATATAGACATATTAGATTTGCTCGATCAATTCGAAAATGATGCTGATGAATTATGGGAAGCAACGGGTGATTTAGACAACTATGAACTTGCAGTGGTAAGAAATGTCGATTATCAAATGGACAAGTGCAGCCAAATATGGCAATTGTAAACACGAATAATTTTGACTTTCAGGCAATGGGGGAAAAGTTTGGCAAAGATTCAGCATTGTTCGTACCAAAATTTGGATCTATGTCGAATATGAATACTGTATTTGGGAAATGCATCAAAGTGGAATCAGGTTAGTTCATGTAATTACAGTTGATGCATTCATAAAGTCGTTTAAACTCGTCAATTTAACATGTAAAATCTTACATGTTGATTGGTTTAAAAACTTTAAACAAGTTTGAATGACTTTATGAATGTGCCTACTAAAATTCTATTTCAAATCTTAACAACCAAAAAGTTATGCAGACATGCAGCTGCCCTTTATTCCAGTCATTCATTGCCTGCATGTACCCCCGTTTGCCATCTGCAGTTTCCTCTAGATCTATGGGACAGTCCAACATAGAATTCTGGTCGTATTTACGACTTAACGATTTTACCATTCGATCTCTTTATAAAAATTCGAGAAAAGTGTACATGTAGAATGCAAAATAA
>JAQIXU010001638.1:0-16083 GCA_034701245.1 Strigamia transsilvanica | reverse complement strand
GAAATTATGACCACGACCATGCTTACAAGCAAATCCTAAAACTACTTAAAAATACCGACGAGTTCATTACTGTAAACAGCCTTGCTAAACATGTGAAATAAAACTTACATAAGCATCTGATTGTTTCAAGTTTGAATTTAAATTCATTTAATTATATAGGTTACCTATTGGAACTACAGCTACGCGGTAGAAACAATTCGACGGCTGACTTCTCAAGAAACGATGCACTTAGTTTGATCTTTTGCCCCTTGAGACGTGCTGCCCTGCGTGACCACCATTATGGTTATAATATTATGCCAACATGTTTAAATGACTAGAGATAATAACATGAGCTAACTCCATTTTGCTCCATTTTGCGTAAAATTTATTTTCACTAGATGCGTTCATAAGGTCATTTAAACTTGTTTAGATTTTTTAAACCAGTTTAATTGTGAATTTTTACATGTTAATTTTTACATTTAGACTGGTTTAAAAAATGTAAACCAGTTTAAATGACTTTATGAATGCGCCTAGTATTAAAAAAACTATTCACCCTATAAAATTCTGAAATAACGAGCCACAATAATTTTAGTTTTAGGATCAGTTTAGATTTGTTACAGCAGTGAAATTGTACCAGCAAAACGGTAATTAAACGGTAACACACTAGTCTAAATGTTAGATTTTACATTTAGACTGGTTTAAAATATTTAAACAAGTTTAAATGACTTTATAAATGCAGCTAGTGACGTCGTGTATATTTGACCACCAGTACAATATATGACCATCACGTACATCGTGTTACCATGACAACTGGCAACTGCGGTTCGAAAACATGGCTAGTATTAGTAGCATTTGCTACTGGCAGTATCCACTCCGAACCAAAACCGATCAGATCGGTTTTATTTTAATCTCTTCTACTATTTTCCATGAAATTTTAAAGTTTCCACAAACTATAGTCATTCATTTACGTTTGGTGGAGTTCCAAATACCTAGGGAATACCACTCAACCTCCTACATTATTAAAACAAGCATTAAAATTCCATTTCATGATTGCTAGGCACCCTTCACTTCACTTGTATTTTTTTTTCACTCACAAAATGTTCTATAACAGTGAAGCATCTGCTGATATTACAGCTTCAACCAAACACATTTGGACAACTTCCAGAACTCATTATCACGTAAGCTCAGTGAGACCATTTAATATAAATATTTTGTTGACTATAGTTTAACTTATTGATAAAAGTAAACAACAAAATCAAAAACAATTAACTCTCGGTTAATGAATTTGTTCATGCCCTACTATAAAACAACAAAATAATTCAACATGTGGAGATGGAAGAAAAAAACACCACCCAACATTCCCGAGATTCGGATGGAAATCTTAGCTCCTTCCGAAGAGGTCCCCGCCCAACCAAATTTGTGCCAAGAACTCTCGTCAGACGCATCAGGACAAGAACCGACACAGGGCAAAAAAAATTCACTCTCGGACCAATTGGAAGTACACGAAACAAGTCCAGTGTCTCCCACACCCTCGACCGATCGTTTATCAGTTTCTTTTGGGCCGGAGGTGTTTAGTTTTGGCGGTTCATCGACCAGAAGTTCTATTGGATCTTCTGTGCGCTTGAGCATGATCAGTTCCCCCGAATCGAATCCTAGTGACACACGCGTACGCTTTTCAAAGGATTACATAATCACAAATAATGGTAAGGATTTTAAAAGGAAAAAAAAGAAAAACTATTTCTTGGTAAAGTGCCCAATGTGGAACTAATTATTCTTTTCTCACTTACTTTGCGTGACACTCGTCTACAACTGTTGGGATTTTTTTGTTTAGTTATAAATAACCCTTTTATCGTGCTATCTGAAATGAAGAAAAGTTCACTTTAATAATGCAAGAGAGTAACAGCTACACTGAGTAGGCTTCAGTGTGCTGAATACATGACACACAGTGAAGCCCACACTTTTCCTTTGATCGCTTTCGGGTCTTTTCCATTATTCTAGGTAGATGTCATGATGTAATAATTTATTAATTGATGTCGTACAAAGTTATTGGAAACAAAAACGACTTTGTAGGCATAAAAAAAACACTTTGATTGAATTGACTAAATTGACCTCTTTAATTAGATTAAGTGCAGCATTTACCCTCTTTCAGTAATTGAGTTAACAATAATTTTGTTCTGGTTCAACTCATTGTACCTCAGATTTTTATTACATGTTGTTAATGTTAATTATATGCACTCGGGTACAGTCTACAGTTTGAAGAGAAAAGAGTAAAAGAAGCGAATAATTAATTGGTTTCTGAAAAAATGGATTTTTTTTACCATTTTAATTTCAATATTCACGTAAACTATATCCAGTTAATCTGTCTGACGATAAACACAACGTATCAATGACACTTTCCCATTTGAGAAAATATTTCCTCCAATGTGGGGCGAGGCTCATTCACTGGGTGTAGCATCCAATAAGGGCGTTTCCTCAAACTTTACTGTGAATTCAGAAGCTGTTAAAGTGTGAGACAGTAGCTTGGTCAACTATGAGATCAAGACTTGGCAGCACAAGAGGTAAAATTTATCGCATTTATCACTTTTTTTACACGCTCATTTAAAATTAACTGGTAGCTAGTTCCGTTTTGCTTTTTAATTTACTTTCTGAAACAAAATTAAATTAAGAAATAATTTAAATTTTTAATAAACCGTAACAAAAATTGTAGATTTTTTCAGTTTTTGTTTTTAATTATTGCGACCAATCATTTGTCTCCGAGAAAAACAATTTTGAAATTTATTGACCATTCCGATTTATTCTCATGAGAAAAATTGCAACGCAGCAATTATTTTTTATATATAAAAAACCATATCATAAAAATTCTTAGTTTTATGATTTCGCAATACTGTACTGAATTGCTTTGCGTGTTTCAACTCAACAGGGGGGACATTACACAGAAAGATAATAATAATAAAAAAGAGCATGTGCCTAAGGAAGACTACACTACTCAATAATAAAGTTGTAACGACCCATTACATCATCTTCAACTTCTTAAAAAACATCATTGAACAATAGTCACTGCATTTCAACATTTGCACAAAAGCGGAAACAAGACCAGGTTAACTAATTCAATTACCAGAAGAGCATTGAGGGTGTGGATAAAAATTAAATCAATTAATTTTCCTGCTGCAGAGTTAGCTAAACCATTAGGCCTGTACAGTTATGTCATATGGGACTAATTTATTTTGTTCATGTCTAAGAGAAATCATCTAATGAAAACTCGACTCGATTTAGCTCTGATTCAGTAACACCTTTCTCCCTTTGTATAATAGTAATTTTTGTTCAAATATTGATTCAGATGACAATGATGACGACGATGATGACTACAACGCTAATCTTGAGGCGATGTTACAAAGGCGATACAGTAAACGGAGAGGAAGCGTGCGCAGATCTCCCAGTCGTCGTTTGTCTTCACCCTTTGGATCTGATATGGACCGAAGCCGCCGACGATCGTCCACCATGACAATAGCTTCGGGGTAACAATATTTCAGTAATTTTATCGTGTAAACAAGAGTAAACAATTTAGTTTCGCGACTTCGCATTATTAGAGAGGGAGGCAACCCTCGCCAGGTAAGCTTGGCAAGGTTACCGTTTCTGGCAAAGACAACGTTTAGTCAATGCCCCTTAATGTTTGCCACAATTAGTGGGATCAATAACATCAATCAACCACGAAAAACACCGTGCCGAACAACAACCTAAGCCCAATACACAGGGCCGTTTTAACACCTTCGTAGACCCAAGGCACTTTTTTCTAGAGACCTCTGTTTATCTTATTTTGGATTTCTTATTCAATTTTTTCAAGTGAAATATTGTAGGCCCTAAAAGGCTCGTAGGCCCTAAGCACTGTGCCTACTCGGCCTATGGATAATACGACCCTGCCAATGCAACACCAACGATACAATAAATTTGACAGAAGCGTTGTTTGTTGTGTTCTTGCTTGGCATTTGGGCTGAGTTGTCTGCTTTTGTAGACTGGCTTGCTTGGCTTTCCTCCACGGCGTCACTAGGCGCATTCGAAAAATTATTTCAGACTAAACAGCATTCTAAGCAAAATATTTAAACTACTTTACCGAGGGTTTTCTCAATCTAACTTCAAAAATGGCAGCCGCATTGAGTATGCACACAACATTTAAACAGTTAAACATGCATTTTCAAATGCACCTACTGTTTTTGGGATTATATTTGTATTTTCACCCCCAATTACTCATTGTTTTGTTATTATTCGCCATGTTGAGCTGTTGCCCTGCCCAGCACAGTAAAAGTGCCACTAAGTTTCCACCTTTCAAAGAGCAAGAAATATTTCTGTTAAAATTCGGTTTGATTTACTCAAAAATTTAAAACCGCACTAAGTTCGTTAATAGAATTTTGTTTAGTTAGTTCAACACATGAAAAGCTTCTTTTTTAACTATTACATAAACAGTCATGATTTCAGATTGCGCTTGTCATCTATCTTAATCTGATGAACACATTTCTGACCGCACCCATGACAGAGTGACTATAAGATTTTATGGGGTCACAATCAGGCTAGGGCCATCCTTTTACCATAAACAGCTTTTTTATATCTAAATAATAAATAACCAAAATCAATATGCCGTAAATAGATAAATAGGTCGTCCTAAAATGTTACCACAATTTCTCTCCTTTGAATTGGAATTTTATTAATTAAATAAATAGAATTGGCAAAATAAGAGTAACAATTAATTGCGTGATGTTTTTTCTTTAGGGAAACCCAAATTTCTATGGAAGAAGATATTCCAGAAGACGAAATCATGGAGAATATACGTATGCACAAAGAAGTATTAGACAGTGTTAAAACACAAGCGTGGAGAACAAGAAAAAAACTTAAAGTAGCACGGTAAAGAAAACTAGAAGAGTACTTCACCAAGAAAATAAGAACAACAATTTAAAAATGTCTTGTTTCATTTCAGTCAAGCAAAAACATACGTTAAAAAGCATGAAGATCTGTTAGAGCAAAGATTAGCACAAAGTAAGAGCACCAAAGATATAATGGCACGGTACAAATTAATATTTTACAGAGTAAGTATTGACTCACAATCAAAAGCATAATGTTAATTATTTATCATTGCTAATTCAGCATTCCGCAAAGCTGCATCGAGAATTATCAAATCTAGCAGCTCAACTTATTCCATGGGAAAACAGAATCAAAAGAATTGAATGTAAAATAAACGTCATTGCAGTTAATAATTTAGCATGCTGATACTGTGTTTTACAGGTCATTTCGGTTCCGGTGTAGCATCTTATTTTACATTTCTGCGATGGATATTTTGGATTAATATAATAATAAGTATTATAATCGCCTGCTTTATCATAATTCCAGAGGTCATTAATGCAAAATTAATAACTAAAGCAAATAAAATGAAATGAAATACTTTCAATAATTAGGTACTGGCGGCTGATAGATTAACTGCAGGGGATAGAAAAGAATTACTCCCAACTGAGTCAGATTCTGCTTTTAATCTACATTCTATCTGGGAATTTGAAGTATATTTTCCCAAGTACATCTGTGAGCACCTCCTGTGTTTACACCCTTTTTTTGCCTATTTCTATAGGGCTGGCTTAAATATTCTCCCATATTCTATGGTTATTACACCGATAAAGACAAAACCAAAGCTGGATATCGATTACCTTTTGCTTATTTCATGGCATCTATTGGAATGTATGCATACAGCTTCTGGACCATTTTGAAAAAGTATGAGGCCATGGTGGTGATGGTAAATTAATCATGTTATAACGTGTTTCCTATCCACTGCTTTCCAGAATGGCTAAAAATTCCAGGATGTCCAAAATGTCTGAAAAAGATGAAGAATGCACTTTTACTTGGAAACTGTTTAGTGGTTGGGATTACATGATTGGTAATTCAGAGACAAGTCAAAATAAAGTTGCTTCACTAGTCATGGGATTCAAAGTGAGCAAAAATAATTTAATCATTTAATGGCTTTTTTCAATGTAAAATTTAATATCATAGGAAGTAGTCTTAGAAGAGCAGGAAAAGCAAAAAGAAGTTAGAAAGTAAGGAACATTTAGAAAAAAACATCGCTTAATTAGTTATACTTTTCTTTTCTCATTTCAGCTGGAAAGTGATTAGCTTAAGAGTCGTAGCTAACATCATGGTGCTCGCTTTGCTGGCTGCTAGTGCATATGCTGTGGTAAAAGTAGTTGAAAGGTCCCAACAACCGGATGGAGAATCCGGCTGGTGGAGAAAAAATGAAGTAAAGAGATGCTAAAGATTAAATTAGACCATGATGTTCCTAATTTGTTTGCTTATTTTAGTTGCAAATGGTTTTGAATGGCATTGGCGCTCTATACCCTAATTTGTTTGAAGTTATTGCGATGTTGGAAAGTTGTCATCCAAGAGTCCAACTACAATTACAATTATCAAGGTATTGAATGACTTAATAGGTATTTATGCTTTCTACAATTAACACATTGCTACTTTCCACATCGTCAAGGATCTGGGTCTTGAACATGCTGAACATATACACACTCAATTTGGCTTTATTTGATAAAGTTGAAAAAATGGTAAGCTATACTTGTAGGTCGTATCTGGAAATATCTAATAGGTGCGTTCATATGCAGTACTTAAAATTTGCTTAAATGAATAGAAATAATTGAAATACCTAAGTAAAAAGTAAAAATATCATATCTTAAGTGAAAACGAGGTTATCAACTTGTTAAAACATTTAAGCGGATTTATCGTAACTAATTTAAATGCACCGAATAAAAATGTGTATTTGCATGATCTTCCGATATTACTTAAAATAAATGTTTTTGTGTTACTAATGAATGAAATAGTGAAGAATTCATAAGTTTTTAATTTTTTTCTTAGTCTGTCAATTTAACTGGCTTGTTGCCCAACACAACTGTCTATCCATCAACTACAACGTTTTTCCCGACCACCCTTTACAATGCAACAACTCATCAATGGAACACAACTGAAAAATCCCATAGATATGTTAACACCTCTATTGGAGTGTTCAACTTGACTGGAATGCACCCAAACTGCACTGTCACCATTGTGCTTTGTGATAATTTAACTTCTTCAAGTACACCTATCTATCCCATCTTAAATTTTACTCTAACACCCGACCAAGACATGTACACAAACACCACCTTGGAATATTGGCCACTGCCATACTTTGATGGTAATGACATCTACCCACAACTACCAAACCTAACCAGTATTTTGGAGGACCTGGACGGCCCAGTGCTGATAAATACTACTGTATTAATAACAAACAATGAAACAAATTGGATTTCTCCTCAGTTAGAGTTTGGTGCCAGAATTCATCCTAGTTTGAAATCCATGTCACTCATATTCCTACCCCCAGAACTTCTAGCCAAGTACAACTTAAGCAACACATCTTTAGAATACAACTTGACAATGTCTTCAATTAATGAAACCGATTTTGCAGCACTTAATTTCACTGATTATACAGACACTTTAACTAATGTTATATCAGACTGGATGAGTACAACTGTGTTTCCGGATATGGTCGACATGAAAAACGTCACTATGCTGATAACTGCTTCAGTCCGCACTGAAGAAGACAATGAAATTCCAACCTTAGAGCCATCCACAGTGCTTACAACAAAGATTCCAATCAGTTTAACTGATTCTTATGGATCGGACATGTCTTCCACCACTAACGATATGTGTTTCAGAATCTTGTGTCCTGAAGTAGTGGACTATACAGAAGATGATGTTTATGCGGACACGGATTTAGTTACATGGTTGTCAACTCAGTCCTTGAAAACGACCAATGCTTCGAGTGGCTATTGCGAGAATTGCACTTCTTATGTTACACCAGAAGAGGCAACCACGTTGATGATTATTGCAGGGTATGAATTAGACATGGAAACCAGAATTAAGTTACGCAAACTCTGTTGGGAAACTATGTTTGGCCAGGTCGGTGTTGACGTCACATTAGGTTAGGTGCATTCAAAGTTTCTTTTTACATGGTTTTCGGTGATTCTGTAAACAGCAAAAACAGAAGACAAAAACATGCCTAACTATGAATTAAAATTCCTTTGTTTTCACCAAATGAACGAATTATGGCCCACTGTTTTTTAACATAATTAAGCTTTTACTCACGTTGTTTTGTGATGGCTGCTTCACCTGGAAGCATTATAACAATTGTAAGTTCGATTTGTGTGGCATCAGCCATTTTGAATGTGGTTGTAAAATTAAAATCAAGAACAAACCACTTCGAAAGCCATTCCAGTTGTGATTTCTGTTTTTGTAGTTTTTGATAATGGTTTATGGCTGTTTTGGTGTCCATTCACCCATCAAAAAGAGAAACTTTGAATTCACCTATAGCAATTCAATTAATTATTTAATTATTTAATTTATTTAAATAGGAAATTGTGCGGTTAACTATAATGGATTTAGTGTTCACAATTATTATGACATTTATAATGGATTTCTTCCGTGCTGTATTTGTTCGAATCATGAATAGGTGTTGGTGCTGGGATTTAGAGAAACAGTTTGTAAGTTTGTTTTAAATAATTGTCTATTAAAACTAACACTAAAGATATTCCTTTTTTTCAGCCTGGGTATGGGGATTTCAAAATTGCTGAAAATATTTTACATCTCATTAATAATCAAGGAATGATATGGTAAATTTAAACTTCAAAATAAACATTTTAACACTCATATTTATTTATTATATTCTTTTTTTGTCAATAGGATGGGGACATTTTTTTCTCCAGGTCTACCAATCATCAATGCCGTGAAATTAGTAATGCTTTTCTATATTCGCAGTTGGGCTGTGTTGACATGTAATGTCCCACACGAGACTGTATTTCGTGCTTCGCGGTCAAATAATTTTTATTACGCTTTGCTTTTGACTATGTTGTTTCTATGCACTTTGCCTGTCAGTTACGCAGTTATTTGGTTAAAACCATCTTGGCATTGTGGACCTTTCAGGTGTTTTTCATGGAAATTCGTTTTAAAAATGTAAATTTAAATTTTCTTTCTTATTCCAGTGGTTATGTCAAGATTTATCACATCTTAACGCAAAGTGTCAAAAGTGTTATGCCTGATGTGGTTAATAGAGCATTGGATTATCTGACTTCAGCCAGCATTGTCATTCCGCTCATGCTCCTGTTAATGTAATTCAGTTTAACCCTCAACCAACCTTTAAATTATATTTATTATGTTTCGTATTTTATAGTTTAATCATCTATTATTTGCTGTCTTTGGCACGCTCATTAAGAGAGGCGAATAAGGATTTAAAAAATCAGTTAAGAAGGGTAATCTATTGCGCATACAAAGTTAATAAATTGATTTTAAAAAATAAAAAAATTTAGGAGCGAACTGAAGAACGTAAAAAAGTAGCTCAAATGGCAGATGGTAAGCTTGAACACCGAAATGTACATAGGGTCTCACAAAAATCCAAACAGATACTTTTAATAGGTGCATTCGAAAAGTCAATTTAAAATTGCAGTCAAGCAGTTTAAAAAATGCTATTTAGTCTGAATGACTTTTAGAATGCAGCTACTATGTATATTTAAAGGGAATGTGGTTTTCTAGGTTATTTTATCAATAAAGTTCTGTTTGGATTACAATTTTTTTGCAGTGAAAATGCTGCGGGTGTGATCCAAGTTATCAATTCCAACTCACTAGTGGTTTTTGGAAAACCAAAAACTAAACTTATGTTTTGTTTTTCCAAAAAAAGCAACAAATATCAATTGTGTAATTTCAAAATCGCTTTTTGTTGTTACAAATCTCTAATAAAATGTTCTCGTTTTTGGAAATTTTGGAATAGGATCTTCACAAAATGGTATGTGTAAAAAAATCCCTCTAACCTTTTAGTACAGCCTAGAATTTGATTTCACACACAATTTGGTTTATTTCATTCTCCTTAATTGTACCATACTCGCGTGACACAGCAAGAATGTGAAATAACAAGTGTCCTTGTCTATTTACGTTTATTTCAACAATTGCAGGTCATCAACCTGGCACTGATATGGCAAGTAAGTGGCCAGCAGTTATGAAAAAAATTCTGCCAGTTTTACCCAACAAGAAGACATTGCCCGATGTTGAAAAGATAAAGCAAGACAGTGTGGACAGTAAGGACGAGAATGGAGATGGTAAAGAATTACAAACTTCTTTACTATTGGACATTTTACCTAACTTATTTGAGTCAATTTTTGCGAGTTGCAGAAAAAAAGAAGAAAAGTCAATCGCGTTTAATTCTGATGTCCGACGATGACATATTTATTGAAACCGAGAACAATTCATCACGTGTTATTATAACGGATGAAACTCGGTAATTAGAATTTGAGTCTTGACTCTTGAGATGGATTTTATGATAAAATGTTAATTAGATTTTTGTTAATTAGCACTAAGAAGGACAAAAAGAGTGCTGAAGTTCCCACAATTACAATAAGTAAGGTCAAAGACGAAGATAAAAATGATAAAAAGAAAAGTAAAGACGATAAAAAGAAGGGCAAGGAAGAGAAAAAAGGCAAAAAGAAAATATTGGAAGAAGAAACTGAATCGGATCAAAAACTATTATTGGAGAAGGATAAGAAGAAGAAGAAAGAGGAGGAAAAAATGAAAAAAGAAGAGTTGAAGAGGAAAAAAGAGGAGGAGAGAAAAAAGAAAGAAGAAGACAAGAAGAATAAAAATGGAAAGGCGAAGAAAGAAGAAAAGAACAAGAAGGACGAAGATAAAAAACCGAAAAAGGAAGAAAAGAGCAAAAAAGATGAAGAAAAACTGAAAAAGGAAGAAAAAGTAAAAGAAAAACCGAAAAAAGAAGAAAAAGTGAAAGAAAAACCGAAAAAAGATGAAAAATCGAAAGAAAAACCAAAGGAAGAAAAACTGGAAACAAAAATATTGGATAAAGCTGAACCCAAACCTGAAAAGAAAGAAACAGCCAAACTAAGCGATCGAGAGCCTCAAATATCCGAAACCCCCATAGAAAAAGTGGAAAAAACTCAAGAAAAAACAGAAGAATTCGAAATGGGATGCATAAGCCTGGATGAACCAGAATCCGTCTCAGAAGATATCAAGCCTGAGTCTGACATAGAAGAAAATAAAGTACGAAAATCAAACAAAAATTACAACTTTCGGGGCTCCAACGAGTAGCGGGGCACTAATTTCGTTGTATTTTTTAGAGATCCATCTGGAAAAGCGATGGTATGTTCGAAAAGGACACAACCCCCTTAGTAATCGAGTTTGGTACACCATCGTCAATAGGAAGTTTTCAGTCATCGACTCCAAAACACGAAGACGAATGTGATGTTTCAGATAGAACCATTTTAATACAAAATGAACATCGAGTTGGACGAGAATCCCCCAGCGCGGAAAACACTTCACCTGAACACGATTCAGAAATGGATGTAAAATGATGAGAACAAGTCGTTTTTAATTTAATACTCATTCAAAAATCAGCTTACATCACTGCCATAATAGTTCTTTCTGTGTCAACTGTTCAGTGCATGTTTCATAAGCTCCATATTAACCATTTATTAGTCAACACCATTTGTCTATGAGAAAAACCATGTGAGCATTTTCGGCCTTGTTCGAAATTTCTTAAACCCTCTATTAATATTTGTATTTTTTTTCTTGCAATTTTGCTTAATAAAATGATTTCTCCATTCAATTTTGTCACATTGAATTAAGGATTTACATAATTACTGAAATATTTGTAGGAATATTTACCGGGATATTTAGGGGTATTTTCTTATTATCCAACACGCGGCCATGTCGCTTTTTTCAATTTCTGTGCCGGATCTAGGAATTTTTGGAAGACCGTTTTTGTCAAAATTATAATGATTTTTTTAATTTAATGAATTTTGATGGCAATGAATTTAGATTTAAATGATTTGCAAACTGTTTAATAAAACAATTTTAGTGAAAACAATTAGTCCCTTAAAATCATTATAATTTTGACAAAAACGGTCTTCCATAGGAATTAAAAACAAAATTGAAATAAAAATCAAATAATAAGTTAATAGTAATTTCTTGCTATTTTACTTACATTATTTCCACTTTGTTACGACTTCTGGAAGTAAAAGTAAGTTCCGGAAGTTCGGTAGTAGCACAAAGACGCTCCAGTTTGATAAACTGCACAAAGACGCTCCAAAACGAACAACTAGTTTGATAAACTGCACAAAGACGCTCCAAAACGACCAACTAGTTTGATAAACTATCACAAGTCGTGAAATAACTCAAAAGTCATGGCGTTTTTGAAAATATGTTTATTTGTAAAAAAAAATTATTAAAACAAAATAAATGAACCGTATTAATTAATTTAACTTCTAAAATAATTTGTGTGAACTTTATAACACTGCTATCTACAGTTTTAATCAAATTTACAATGTTTTCAGCACTTCACATGTTATCCTAATTCTTCTTTAGCCTTGCCAGTGTTTTTAGGCATCTTGCGATTAGTCGAATCTTCGATATCTTTAGCTTTGTAATAATGGGGTGCGACTTCCAACAGCCAACTACTTTCTATTTCGATTGTCTATAAAAATAAAAACACAAATCAATCGAACCAATATTCCACAGGAACAAAAACTTTCAAGCTGGCAAACCTGTCTGATATACTCTTTCGATGTCACAACAAGTTCGTGATATATTAGCCATCGAGGTAGCTCTTCAAACAAACTACTTTGTGGATGAATCAAGACAGTTTGATTGTGTTTTACCGTCTTGTACTGGCCGCCTTTACTCAATCTGGCCGTGTGGTAAAAAAACCCTGAGGTAATGGCCTAGCAAACAACCAAAATTCAAAATTGCGCATTTAAAAACACTAAACACTACACTGGCGGATCCATGGCCACCCCCCTGGAAGGTCGTAATGAAATATAGATTCAAAAATTAATAATTTTATAATAATAATAATTTTAAAAATCATATCTACACCCAAAAAATTTACTCTGAGACCAAAGGGATTATTTTTTGACCAAATAGATTCAAATTTTGACCAAAAAATCCAATTTTTAATTTAAAAAAAAACAATTTTTAACTAAAGATCCAATATTTGACCAAAAAGATGCATTTTTTGCCCCAAAAAATCCAATATTTAACCAAAAAAAATCCAATTTTTGACCAAAAAGGTGCATTTTTGACCAAAATCATCCAATTTTGAGCCAAACAATCTAATTTTTAACCAAAAACATCCAATTTTTCACCAAATACACCAAACTTTTGTGTGCAAAAATTAAACCAAAATGGCCACCCCCTTGTACGTCTTCTGGATCCGCCCCTGAAACACTAAACAACTACCTTCAAAATGTTCCTTGGCTCTGTTGGATTTGAAGTCAACACAATCTCTGCTCTATCGAGCAGCCCTTCCAGTTGTTCTCTCACGTCTCGAGCTCTTCGCATCGAGCGGTGTTGGATATAATTTTCAAAACACCATTGTATCGAGTAATCGGTTTCAACCCACTACACAATAAAATTTAAAAAAAATAAAACACTAAATTAATTTTACGAGAAAAAATAACTTATAAACAATTTACTTGATTATAAACATTGAGTAACGTTAAATGGTCGCCACCAGACACAATAAAATTTTTTCTGGCTGTGTCGGCATGTACGGCTTTATCCCTCGGACGATAAAAGATGGCGTTGTTCACCGACAACATTGCGGAGATTGTCAATATTTCCTCTGAACACTTGTATTTCTCCGAAGCTAAGATCATTTTAGCCATCATGGGATCAATTGGAAATTCGGCCATTCGACGACCGACTGAAGTCAATTCCCCCTTATGGTTGATGGCATTCAAAGCGTAGAGCTGCTCCATTGCCAATACCTAAACAATATATATATATATTATAAATAAAAAATTATAAACAATTAGTACTATTAAAATTATTTACCAGAGTTTCGTGTGGCGGAGGATCGAGAAAGTCAAAATGCATCAAATCGTTTATTCCCAAAGACATCAACATAAGAACAACGTTTCCTAGATTGACGCGCTGAATTTCAGGAATGGCGTTATCCTCCAACTCGTGTCTGTACGCCCAGGCAGTGTACAAACGGAAACATTTACCCGGTGCCACTCGTCCGGCACGACCCGCTCTTTGATTAGCAGACGCCTGACGAGATAAAATGATTGCAATTTACCACATACAAATCAAAATTTATTCGAATTACCTTAGAGATCGGAATTATATTTAAGGATTCCATTCCTGTGCGAGGATTGTAACTGTTTTGCTTGCAAAATCCAGGATCGATTACGTAGATAATGCCGTCAATTGTGAGAGATGTTTCGGCTATATTTGTAGCTAAAACCACCTGAAATTCAATTTAATCGTGTTAATTGCCCGGATAATGCATCGAATCAATGTTATTTACCTTTCTTGAACGTGGAGGAGTTGGTTCAAAGATCTTGGCTTGCATCTCTGATGGTAAATTAGCATAGATGGGTAAAATGACCAATTCTCCTATTTTAGATCCCAATTTCCTCGTTCGTTCGGTCAATAATTCTTGGCACGATTCTATCTCCTCTTGACCCGTTAAAAAAACCAAAATGTCGCCTAACGGTTGCGTTATGTGGATTTGCAGAACGGATACCACACAAGCGTCCAAATAATCAGCTTCAGGAGCCTGTGAATAAATGAAATTACACACCAAACTTTCAAACCAATGATTTTATAGGTTCTAACTAAACCAGTTACCTTTGTGTAATAAATATCCACAGGAAACCGGCGTCCAGGTATTCGGAAAACAGGCGCATCATCAAAAAACTAGAAAATTAAACAAAATATATTTTTAAAAAACGATCTAAGGTCGCTTTATTTATTTATTTATTTAAATACCGCAGAGAATTTTTCTGCATCTAACGTAGCGCTGGAAATTAATAATTTTAAGTCTGGTCGAAACCTCGCGATGTCTTTAACCAGTCCAAAAAGAATGTCCGTGTGCAGTGTTCGTTCGTGAGCTTCGTCGACAATAACGACACTGTAGGTTGACAAATCGGGTTCTCCCAAAAATTCCCTTAATAACATTCCGTCCGTCATGTATTTAATAATAGTTCGCTCGGATGTGCAATCTTCAAACCGAATACTGTAACCAACCTAAAACATACAATTAAAATCAATAAAAATTAAAATGAAATCGAAAATTAATATTTATACCTCGTTCCCTAATTTCACGCCCATTTCAACTGCAACACGAGACGCCACACTCATAGCAGCGACACGGCGAGGTTGCGTGCAACCTATTTTCAATCCGTTCTTCGTAAAACCCTGGAATAAAGGAAACAATTAAATAAATAAATGAATTAAAAATTTTAAATAATTTTTTACAGCTTCGTGCAAGTATTGTGGAATCTGCGTCGTTTTGCCCGAGCCCGTTTCCCCTTCGATAATCAAAACTTGGTGTTTTTCAATGGCCGCTAACAAATCATCTTTAAATGGAAATATTGGAAGGCTTCTTCTTGTTTCGTCTAATGACATTTTCTTCTTCTCATATTCAGATAATTCCCGACTTTCCTGCTAGTTAAGACAAAAAAAAATTTTCAAATTTAATTCACGGATAAATGTATAATTTACACAATTTTTTTTTTTTTACTTTTTTTTGTCGGTTTCCAGGCATGGCCAAAGCTTGGACAAATTCAATTTGATCTTCGAGAATAATCTCGTAATCTTTAGCCTAAAAAATCAAAACAATAAAACATTAAAAATAATTTCATCTTTTTTAAAATCCCTTTTAACCTTTTCTCTATATTTCGCTTTTGCATCCCGCGCACCAAATCTCATTATAGCCGAGCCCATTTGTTCTTCCTCCCATTTTCGCTGCTCGTAATTTGGGCCCATTTCTTTATCGTCTCCTTCAATGTACTTTTCTTTTAACCGATTCTAAGATTTAAAAACAAATTAATATTAACTTAAAGCCAATTAAATTCAACTAAATCTAATACCCTGTCTTTTTTATCCTCCGGCATGTGATAGCGTTCAATTTTCTCTAGTTCACCGGCTCTTTCGTGTTCCCTCGCTAATTTCAAAACATTCCTCTTGTATTGTTGTTCCGCTTTTTCCTTTTTTGTTAATCTTCATTCAAAATTAATAAAAATAAATAAATAA